>JAKOGI010000015.1:1920000-1972500 GCA_029747015.1 Carnegiea gigantea | reverse complement strand
ATCGTAGAAAAATTCCTAGAGTTAGGGCAGGGGCTAGAGTTAGGATCCATGAGGTTTTAGGATTGAGTGTAGGTAGTATCTTGGCCCAGGTGCGGAGCAGTAGGCCCAAATTAGTAAACGAGCGCGTAAGTTGTACAGATTCTAGGTAACAGTCATGCCCTAACCCTTCCTCGAATTGCTTGAAAAATTATGTGCACATTAAATATGGTAAGAGCTAATTTAAATGTTGATTTAATGAAATCATGGCATGAGTTAAGTAAATGTGACTGTGTAGCTGGAATTGCAGGGTTGGGCCATGTCAATGTAAGTTGTATATAATGGTAATGCCCTTGGGGATCAGACTGAATCTGAATCAGTTATGCATGTTAATTCGCTTGTAAATTGGATCAGTATAATTGTAACTGTAAAGGCTGTTTTTGGGTGAGATTGTTAACTGGACTATGTCAATTGAAGGCCAGTAGCCTTCCCTAGGAAATAATGCATGCACGTGAGCTGCCATGTGCCCCATTGGGACGTGGGCCAGGTTATCGATAACCATCCATGGTGATGGTAGGTCAGGGAATGGTTAAGCGGTAACTGTCACAAACAGTGGTAGGCCATAAGTAAGTTAAGCGGCTGCGCTAAACTCAAGCATAAGCCACGAGACTTAGCGAGGTCGCTCACCCTTAAATCTGATTACAAGTGGTTGAAGTTGAAATAAATTGAGTGCATCATTGAGATCATGTAAGAATGGACTATTACACTAATAGAAAACGAGTCAGTGTGACCTTGTTGTTCCCCTACTCCTAAAATGCTTTCGAAATGAATTTGTGTGCGTAGTTTAACTGTTAGGGGTGATTGTTTACTGAGTTTATCTCACTTTTGTAAAATATTTTTTTTTTCCAGGTGAATTAGTTTTGCATGGGACTGGGAGATCGAAGGTAGAGCGAGGCCATGACGCTTAATCAAAGGACACCGATCTTTAGTTATTTTGAGAATGGATTTCATTGAACAATTGTTTAAATTTCGTGGTTGTTTATTAATAATTGAATCCTTTAAATTGAAGTATTATGAAGAAGCTTTGTAGTAATTCCTATTTGATACCCATTCTGGTATTTCCAAAAAGGAAATATGGCGGTAACACCCCAAACTAGGTTTTGCTGCGACATAGGTTAATGATTAGAAATAAAGAAATGAAGTTGGAAATCCAAGCTGTTACATATATATATATATATATATATATATATATATATATATATATATATATAATTATATATATATATATATATATATATATATATTATATATATATATATGTGTGTGTGTGTGTATGTGTGTGTGTATGTATATATATATATATATATATATGTATATATATATATATGTATGTATATATATATATATATATATATATATATATATATATATGTATGTATATACATATGTGTGTGTATATATATATATATATATGTATATATATACACACACTAAAAAAAAACACACATTTAGAAACCGTGTTTTGAAAGCGAACTTATTTCAATTTCAAAAAACTTGTTTTGCTATCAAATATAGAAACTATTTTTGTAGTTTCTAAATTCAAAACTAATTTAGTAATCGGTTTTAAATTTTGGAAATCGATAATAAACACAATTTTGAATAAGAAAGTGATTAATAAATTTGTTTTTATTTTGAATCTAATTTTTATTTCAGTTTCAAATTTGGGTTGCTCTACTTGGAAAAAAAAAAAAAAAAAAAAGGAAGGAAACTTGAGTTTTTGTTGCCTCAAATTTCAGCTTCCCACCAATTTCATTCATCTCCTGCTAAGTCTTCAATTTGCCCTAAAATTTCAACTTCAAAACCAATGTCATTCATCTCTTGAATCTTTGCTTCCTCTTCGAAACGCCCTCTCTCTCACTCTCTATCTATGCTGCTTTTTCAATTTGCCCTAAAATTTCAAATTCTATTTTTGCTTTTGAAGGTTAGATTTTTCCCATCGCTCCTTGCTAGTGAACGTTCGAAATTCAAGTCCATCAGGGCTCCCGAAGGTTTGATTTTCGCTTCCTTTTCTGCTAGAGTTTAGATTAGGTTTTGCATGCTCAAGCTAATTATGGGTAATCTGGGCATGTGCTTCAAATCTGACTCTTGTTTTAGGTTTGCCTTACTATATGAAAATCCAGATTGAAGTTGGAAACTGCTTCATTTATATTTGCGAGTGATTTGCATTGAAGATTTGTTTTTTGCTCTAGTTCCATCCTAGCCCACTCCCTACTTGGCCTTTTGAGGGGCCATTGAGGGGCGGGAGAGGGGAATCAGATGTTCAGGGGTTGATTGTTTCAGTTTCATGAGCTAGCACATTTTCGTTCCCTTGAAAAATCTGAATCAAAAAGAGTTTACATAGTATGTATATGCATATATGAGAACCTGTGCTTACCCTTTTTGTTATCGTGATGTTTTTATAAGACAGTTTCCTTATGTTTAGATAGGCTTCATATTACTCTTTAGCCTCCTTTAGGCTAATACATACTGAGTTGATAATTGTCGCTGTGCTTAATTATAGGAATATGTTTTTAGATTGAGGTTAATTTTGTTCTGTTAGTAAAAATTCAAAAGTTACGTTTATTCTTACTCTCTAGTAGTAGCTATAGTATTAGTTTGTTATAGTAATTACATTAAACCATGCTGCTTTCAAATCAATTTTTTTATATTACCCAAAATTGAGAGTATATGTTACTATTACTCTCTAACTATAGCAATGGTTCCTTGCCTTATCATTTTGACTCCTTAGAGACAATAGGCACTAATTTATATCAACCAATGTACTTGGAAAATGATCAGCTAGCTTTTTTACCTTTAGTTCATCCCACTATCACTGTTTAGAGTGTTGAAGCTTTGTAAATTAACTCTAACTCATTTGTCCAAACTATAATTTTCAATACCTGTCAATTTTCATTTCTCTTCTTGTGTTTGCTAGGTATAATCTGACTTTGCTGGGTTCGTGACTTTATTTTTGTATAACCTGCTTGTATAATCTACTTGTATAATCTGCTTTACTGGGTTTGTGACTTTTTTTTCTTATACTGTAACATTCTTCTTCAGTTGCTTTGCTTGATTTTGAGTTCTCTTTCCATTGAAGGGCTAGTGAGAGTTATCACTGGCAATGAGGTTGGGGGAGGGCGCTGAGGAGAGACATACTGAGAAGGTTGGTACCCAAATCCCTCATTTTTAATTTCTGTCCGAGTTCTCTTTCTTGAAATTTCTATTTTTGATTTAAAAAAAGGCTGACAGAACAAAGCAAGGGCCATTTAATCGCTATTAACGTTCTGTTTCCCAACTAGATTCAGCAACTACAATAATTTCAGTATGATTGTGGATAACGTAGTCTCTGTTGTTGGCAACCAAGCAAGGGCCTACAGTCTTGTTGTAATTAATTAACTCGATTAATGCGAATTGCTATTGACTCTTGATTTGTGGTTTTGGAGCTTGTCATTGCTTGTTAAAGTCGGCTTACCTTGATGGTGTCAAATACTATCCTGTTTCTATGCCAAAAACTTCGAACTTATCTGATTCTAAAGGGGAGTAACAAACTCCACCTGCTTCTTTTTTTTTTTTTTTTGGTTTTTTTGAAGGCTTGGTGACAGTTATAATAGTTTATCCCTTAACAGACGTGTAAATATGAGTAGATGACTCTTGCTGGGGAAAGAGTAACTCACAAACATTTGTTCTTCAGATGCCATTGCAGTGCTGCCATTGCACATATATAGGGCAGTATAACTAGCTGGTCAGGGGGCTAATGAACTATTGTCCCTTTTGTCTTAACAGTTTCATAGATGGCATCTGATTCACAAATACAATCCAGTTCAATATTGGCCGAGATAGTCGGAGTGGAACAATTGGTGAAGATAAGGATGGTCAAAATCATACCCTTTTTTGCTTTGTTCTTTTGATGGATGCACTAAGTCTTGAATGTACTGATCAGCATTGGGTAGCACGTTCAGCTGAATGCAGAACCTAATTAAGTACTTGCTTGAAAATGTACTTTACATTCAACTATGTATAAAACCCTTTTTTTCTTTGTACCTATAATGATGCACTGAGACTGTTTAGATGAAGGAAACTGCATGTAAGTGGGACCATGTTGTGGAAAATTTTACATGTCATGGGTGCATTGGGAATGTGTATCACTAACAGAAGGCTAGCAATTCAACTCAGTAACACTGTTTTGGGTTGTTAGACCATTCCCAGCCAAAACTGGAACTCTGACCTGCCACGTCAGCAAAAGTTCCATAATTTTGGAACTTGTATTCCATCACTTCTCCAACCAATGGAACTCCAATTTTAACTATCCAATAAAAATATTTGTCATGGACCCACATTATAACACATAACCTATTTTTTAAATCATATAAAAATTATAAATTAATTCAAAAAAAAGAAAAAACAAAAAAAATATTTTAAAATGTTAAAACTCACACGTGAGGGAGCACGCACTGCCGTGTCTCCCTGCGTTTCACTTTTTGTCCCTTCCAATCACTGAATGACACAAGGTAGGGTGGGGGCCGCGTTCCCGAAATTCTCGGCTGCTAGTGCTCTTATATGTTGTGCCTTGGGAATGTTTGTTTTGTCGTCATCTCAGCTAGGGAACATGATCCTCTATTTTCACCTTCCACACTTCTTGGCAGCATTTTGCTTGAGTTCTCAGCTTTTTTGAGTTTTCAAACTGTAACCGTTCAAATGTTTGGAAGTTGTCCTCAGTAGTTGTAGTTGCGACAATGTTGATTAGTGATTGAGGATCACGTACATTAATAGTTATATGTGAGGTGTGTAGATAGTTTATTTTTTTTTCTCAATATAGGAGTTGTCCATGGAGTTCATCTCAATATTCTTACATCTCGCTGTTCTGGGTTTGTTCAGGTAGTTTTTATCTACCAATAATGTGACGTTTCTTTTAGTTTTGTACTATTTGACATACCAAGTGCTACCTGTAAGTCATCTCTCTTTGATGCTTCAATTCTCTTTCGACTTGGGATCCTGTATAAATGCAAACCTGTTTTCAACCAGATAAAAGAAAACAATAGATGCAGATACAGTTTTTAGAAATTATCACTTAGGAATTAATAATCATGGGCAAAAGTGTAACATTCAAAACAGAAGGGGGTAGACAAGCTTGCTTCCATGCTCTTCACCTCTAGTAAACTCACAGCAGGGGCTGGAGAAACCAAACATCTCGCTTGCCTCCAGCTCTTCACCTCAGTAACATTCTGCATTTTCTATGATCTTGTAAACAAGTTTACATGCATTCAAAACAGTAGCTTCACATCATTAGTAACATTGAGCATATTTTCAACTTGATCTTGTAGTCTTCTACTGCAAATCTGATCTATTATTGTAATTTTTCAGGAGAAATACTAGTCACTGAAACTTAGAAAATAAGTTCCTTCATCAGGAGGATGATAGCCTTTTCCTGGAAGCGGTTGGAGGATGGAGTGAGAAAGGCACTTTCTATGGGGTAGGCAATAGTGTCGGTCTTTCCTATGAGAAACCTAGTAATAATGCCACTGCCAACAAGTCTTCTTACACTCCTTCTACCGTCGCACAACTCCAAACTGAACTAGATTCGATGAAGACTGAGTTGAACTCTACAAAAAATGAAATACGACAACATTGTCCTTCAATGGAAGAACAACAACGGAAGATGAAGCAGCAGCAAAGACAAATTGAAGAGCAGCAAAGAAAGAGGAGCAGAAACAAAGGATGGAGATGCAGAAATGAATGATGGAGGCATAATGTAAGATGATGGAGGATCAAAAACAAGCCTTACTAGGTATGCAATCCCAAATGGCACTCATGTCCAGTTTGCTTCATCATCCATCAAGCTTCATGATTCAGAAAAATAGATTGCATATGCACGGCAAGACGCTTTGAGGATCTGACTTTGGGGTGCCTTGGATCCTTGGTGTATATATTTTTTCACTTTTATAGATCCTATCTAGGTGCTTTAGATTATAGATCCTATCTAGGTGCTTTAGATCATATTAGCGTGGGGTGCTTTTGGAGTATTAGCATATCTACAAACCTTAGATATTACTGTGGATTGTCAATTTGGCAAATAGCTCTACCGTTTGGAATCAACACTATTGTAGAAGCTTTTATACTATATATACATATCTATGTATTATGCACTTTCGTTGTAAATGTTGTAGCTGTGTTCATTATGTTATCATATCGGAAGTATTATAGAATTACAATAGGGATTAAAATTGTCAAGCTTATGCTTATTGCACATTAGTGCCATTTTTGATATTGAAATTGGCCTTCCAATTTTAAAACTAATAAGAGTGTTTGTTTTCTAAATCTGAAACTGATGAAGCTATTGAGTTTCAAAATTAGAAACCGAATAAAATCAACGGTTTCTAATATTCAGAAACTAAATCAGACCATGAATTTCAAATATTAGAAATTGATGCATAGACTCGGTTTCTAAATATTGGAAACCGTTGATTTAATTCAGTTTCTAAATATTAGAAACTGATATACAGATTCGGTTTCAAAATGTTAGAAACCGGCAACTTCGCTAGTTTCAAAACACGGATTCAATTTTAGAAACTAAATTTAGTTCATTTTCGAATCTATTTTGTGACCAAGCTTCTGGAAACGAATCAATTGTCAATTTCAAATCGGTTTCCAATGGGGTTTAGAAACCGATTTTGGCTACTTAGAAACCGAAAACTTCGGTTTCTAAATGCGTGTTTTTTTGTAGTGATATATATATATATATATATATATATATATATATATATATATATATATATATATATATATATATATATATATATATATTAAAAGTTAGATTGAACTCATGTATGAGCGACATGTGGGATGCCACATAGGATGCCATCTAGGATGCCACTTGGGATAAGAATGCCATGTACGATAGCAACATAAAAGTCTTCTATCATGTAATTAAGATGGATGCAGGTTTTCAATGCAATTTTAATTCAATTTAATGTTAACTTTTCTCATGTGTTATGACTAATTAGTAATTGAATTTTGTTTTAAAAAACTTAAATGTAGAACAAAGAAATGATTTAGATGTTACCCAAGAAAACAAAAAAATTAAGTGTGTTAGGCATTATTTTGAGGTAAGTATACATTGGACATCTAACTAAATATATTAGTTTTTATATATTTATTTTTAGGTGAATATATCATGAGTTGACACTTGAATATTGATTGATTTTCTTATTTTGCAGACTGCAAAACTTAATTACTGAAGCATGTCACATAATTGGATTTAGATAATATGAAAGACAGTAGGATTTTAATGTGATTTTGGGTCTCACTTATGACTACTTTAAATTGATACAATGTTTAGTTTTTTCTCACACCTGTAACTAACGTTCATGATATTAAAAAAACATTTCAGTGATTTATTCAATTTATACTTTACTTGAAATTATATTTTGCGCTCAAAAATCACATAGTACAATTAGTTCTTTTAGCAAATTTAAATTTAAATTTAATAGGTAAATTAATATATAAGAGTAGTTTTCTACATTCCCACAATATCATGATTGACTTTATAAATTAGCAGTATTCCCCTGCCTTCCCCCCAAAAAAGAACGTTAAAAGTTTTCCTAAATTCAAATTGCACTAAAATTTCTTCATCTGCTACTAATCTCACTTTCTTCTTTTTTTTATTTTTTTATTTTTAGGTTTTTTATAAATAATTATACACTAAAGAAATGAAATTATGGTCAAAGACTTATCTGACTTTTTGTTATTACTGTCAACAATTTTTCCATGATTTATTGATTATGAGAATAATTAATCAAATTTATTTTTGTTCATATCATGGGTCGAATAGTCAGAAGGACTATGATCACTATCAAATAAGATTAAAGGTGTCGTTAAACTATTGAAATAATCTTCAATGGATATATGAAATAAGTGCATGCATAATGGATACAATTAAATCAATAAGAATCTCTAGGGAAAAAACGCTCCTTTTGTGATGATTATTAGTTTTAAATGGAAAATACGACCCTACGAATTTGACATTTGATCTCCCATATGCTAACTAATCTTTTACTAATTTATTCTTATTGGTAAATTACCTTATTATTTCATTTGAATGCCCGTCTTTAATATTATATAAACTTTGCTAGATATCTCATTATTTCATTTTAATGCTCACCTTTAATTATTATATTATATATTATTTTTGAAATTAACTACCTCATTATCCCCAAAACTACTCATTTTACTTAGAGTTTATCTTAATTTGTAATTCCTATAAATAGAGACTTAATTTTATAGTATCTCATTTAAGTCTGTGATGAAAAAGAAAATTTGTATCCCTATATAATTCTTAGTTGTGGAAGGATACAAAAACGAGTCCTAACAAATGCTGGTTGGCTAAAACGGAAGAATCTTATTCTTTTCAAGATCAAGGTTAGGATGAAATTTACAATCATCAGAATTATTTTACACTCATATGAGACAAAGGGACCATTCGTATTTAAAAAAAAGGCAATTTTCTATTCATGTTTGCTGTGCAATGACTATAAATAAAAGTTAAGGACAAATATTGAAATATGTAGGAGTTTACATTCTAAAATCGGTATTAAGTTATGGACAATTGAATTGCAGCATCACCGGTGACTTGATTAAAGGGTTTAAAATTTATCATTAAACATGATAATGAATACTAAGAAAGGATATACAAGAAACATTGTCTACAAAGAAGTGTCCAATAACTTACTAATGGCTATATGTATGCACTCAAAATAATTTCACTACTACAAATTATCAACCAAAACAAAAAACCAAATTGGCACTATATAACTTTTAGTGTTAGTAAACTCCTACAAAATGTTAGTTTTAATTATGCAAATACCATGACATATTACGATTCTTTGAATTAAATATAATTGGAGATTAAAATAATAACAACTAATAAATTCCTCCAACATTGTGCAGGCGACTCCAGCAAGATGAAATATACCAAAAGTCCACAATTAAAATGTCTCCCCGTAGGTAAGCATAAATCAATATAAAAATATTATCGTGTATGTTTTCACTAAATGATGAGCATGCAAAAAATCATTGCATGCATTTAATAATACATTGTTGATGATAAGTAGTCAGAAACAAGTGAAAAATCAAAACCTAACTTAGTATAATATATGTTACTTCTGCAAGTTACTTAATTTGAGAACAGAAGTTGGCGACTAATTGATAGTGAAAACGATAAATCTGATGTGTTATTGAACATTTCATATTAGAACTACTTTTCATACATTATACTTCATATTACCATATGATGCATTTTTAAAAATAAAGTCCAAATTACTAAAAATATTATGGTTTTCCTTTGCTCCATTGCTCCCTCCGTCAATATGGTTATTTTACAAAATTATTTAAACTTCAAAAAAACCACACAGCGTCAAACCTCATAATATTAAAACAAAAAAAATAATTAAAAACTTCTTAAGTAATAAGATTAAAAAAGATAGACTGCTATAAAAAATTCAAGTATATATAATTAAGTTGACTTCATATTAAATAAAGTTAGAAAAAAGGTACTATCATGCATCAAGTCCATGAAACTTAGTATGGTATAACACTAATAACAACACATACAACAAGATACTGAAATTTATTAACTGAGAAGTAACAGCCATCGTGCAATGCACGGACAAAAAACTAGTGTGTGTGTGTGTGTGTGTGTGTGTGTGTATATATATATATATATATATATATATATATATATATATGATAAACCTCTATCTCGACCTCATTTTAGCCCCTAATTGACCCCTTTTTTCCATTGTTTTCATGTTTGATCTTGATGAGAAAGGGAAAACGAGAAAATCCGTTAATATTGGTAGAAGGAGATTTAAGGAGACGAGTTTCAAGTCAGAGAAGAGGTCGGTCGAAGTTTTAAGGGAATCCCAGTTATTTGGCATGGGTACCTTGTGCCACGACCAGACTCAGTCAGCATGACCAAAGATCCGGCACGGGTGTCCTGCGCCATGTTGCACGACCATGCCACACTGGGATTCCAGTAGGTCATAGCTAGAGATCTGCCACGGGTACCCCGTGCCAGGTGGTACAGCTGTGCCGCCTTTACTTTCCGCGACTTAATTGTTTTGCGAGGGCAGTTTGGGAGACATTTTTTTTGTTTTTTTTTTTTTAATAGCACTTTTCTTAGGTGATTTCTAGGTTTTTATTAAGAGGATTTCCTTAGTACTTCTAGATTGAGTTCTAGCATTGAAGATTATTCTACCTTTCCTCCCACAATTAATTCAAGCGGTTCTCTTAATTCTCTCTTTTCTCATCTTTGTTATTATAGGGTTTTGCGTTTATCATGTTTACTGAAATGGGTTTTGTGATTGTTGTTATAAATATGATTCAAGGCTAAATCTCCCAACTTAGGTTGGGATTAACGTCGACTATGTGTAGTTGAATTATGATTTAGCCCCAAACCCTTATTTTCCTCTTGTTTGTGTTTATGATTTCTACTATACGCACCACATGTTCGATAAACTTTTCAAGAGAACATTCATCCATTGTTATTAGGGTTTGTGGGAGCATTGAAAGACGAAACCTTTACCTAGCATGATTTAGTAGACAATTGGGATTTTAATATGAAAATAATAAAGGTTCTAATTGGGATTCGAGATTGTAGACTTTGTAATCCTCTAATTTTTAGTCTCATGAGAATAGTTGATTATGGTTCTAGGATTTGTCTTCGACCTTTGAGAGAGGGAGGAGATGGACCTAATTGACAATCTATCCAATCATAATACATGCTTGAATTTGTCTGATGGGGTTAGTAATTGATTCGATAGCATAATCGTGTTGTTGATTCCAACCTGGTATTTTATATTATGCTATCTTATTCAGTTTCCTAGTGATTATCCTGTCATTAGTTATTATTTCAATCTCCAATATCAATTTGTGTAGATTGATTAGTTCTGATAGTTGAAAGCAAGTTCTCTATGAATACGTTCCATACTTGCCAGTTGTTATCTACAGCTACACCGTATACTTGCGGTAATTTTAGACAACAATATTCCTGGGAAGCTTATTTAACAAATTAACAAACTGTAAATTATGTTAGATCTGAACCTGAAATTACATGAGCAAAATACAGAAACATGAAAACTCATCTGCTTAATGCGGCGTCTGGGGAAATTAACTTGACTCCAACCTTACAAAGAAGAATCATGAAAATCAGATCTGGGAAGAAACAGAAACAGCCACATGTTTATTTCAAGACATCGGCTTTTCAGCATGATCTATTTTCAACAGGTGTATTTGAAGCAGTATCATTGATCCTTCCCGGCGGACTGAGAAATACATTACATTTCTGTATTCCACACATACTGAGAAGAAAAGAAAGTTGATATACCGAGACAGAAATTTCTCGGAAGAAGTGCCGAATAGATATGCAGTCCATATACAGGGGAATTGCAGAGTATTTACAACAAGAAAGATGAAGAGTACAAGATCCGGCCACCTAGCTAGTACGCAAACTTAAACAAATATAAATCTGCTCTAGAAAACTTGTTAAAAATATTAATTCATCCTTTTAGACCTAGATGAAAGGCTTGCTTGATATTGTCTTTCTCTAATCATATCACTAGAGTCAGAGAAATACAAGCAGCCCAATCGCAGAAACCATGCAAATGACAGAAAAGTGACCACAAGTTCTCCAAACCCACGCGCGTTGTGGATTAATAAGTGTTGCAGAAGAGCAGGCGAAGGCAAGCATGACGAGGGCCACCAGTGACTGAGATTCGTGAATGAGCTTGCAAGTATTCGTCGATAACAAAGTGATCATCAAGCAACTTACGATGAATATGCATTTGTTGATGTTAAGTCTGCTCCTCTGACGCTTTAGATCTTGTTTGCCGTCTATTTGATCGGCTTCTGAGGTGGCATTTGAGTTTCCTGCTTTTGGAGTCGCATCCCATAATTTTAGAAGATGCTCTTCCATCTCGTGGGAAGCGGCAGCCCGTCACTTGATGGGCTTCAGATTGTAGAAGAAGCGCACCACTCTTATATCATTTGTTAAATGAAGTCATTTACTATAATGTACTTATAAATTATTTCCAAGAGGTGGGATCCTTTAAATAATTACATTAAAAATTGAGGTGTAATTTCCAAGAGGTGGCTCCTGAGAAACATCGCATCCCTTGTGTCTGAAGTTTCCCTTTAGAATATACGCGCACAGTTGACTTTGAGTGGATGCCGAACATAAAATATTTATCTGTGCTTATTATAGAGATTTCGTCATCACTCTGTTTTTAATGCACGCAAAAGTTGAATTCTTCCTCCCCAATTGAATTTGTCACGACCGGGCACCACTGGCTATTGGGTGATAAGAGACACATACACGCCGTAGTTGACTTAATTTGAATAATAAAACTGCACCAAATAATTGAACAATAATTTTTTGTTGAGGGCATGTTAAAATGGATGTACCGTACATTGTCTTACTTGGATGAAAAATTACTTGATTTAGTAATGTGTAAGGATTTAAGTACGTATACATTTAGTCACATGTAACTCCTAACGACATGTGTCCTGGAGAATGTACAATACCTAATTGGGTAACATAAGGTTTTGATAGGTGAATCCACCCAAAAATTTATGGCATCTACTTTCATAAACTTATGTGGCTCGACCGATGTCAATAAAAATATTAATAATTGATATTGTAAGTTGTATTTTAGAGTGCAATGTTCACAGGAGTTACATGATATACTTCACCCTTGTATTTTTGTTGTATAAAATAGTCTAGATCTGTATATATCTATGCATGTGACTATTGAGAATAAGAATTCCTAGATGTGTAGGAATAATAAATATGGAGTAATTAAGACTCCATAATTTTATGGAAATGCAATATATATATATTAATTTTAAGTATTATCATACAAATGCTCGAAAATCAAATAGGAAAAACATATTAAAAAGAACATCATTCGTAATCAAAATGAGTTTCCTTTTTTACAAAAACTCTAAAATAACTAAAATCTGCACGTATGTCAATAAATACAATATCTCACTCTTTTTCTATAGGTTGAAGTAGAGTTGATTTTCGTAGAAAGGGGCAATTGGCTATTGGGTGAGACAAAAGCCACGAACGTGCATTTGCCATAGTTGACTTCGAATGAAATTACGCAAAATGATGAAATTAAGTACAATAATTTTTGTTTTGATTACGTCGTCTATAATTGATAAATCAAGTGTTGTTTGGGTGACGAATTACTAACTTAATGCATAAGGTTGCTAGTACTATACATTAATTAAAAATGGCGGCGCGGTGCTATAGCGTTCTTCTTTCTTGGTTTTCTTTTTAGGTTCCTAGTTTGTTTGTTCGCGAATCCGCCCTGTTTTCTTTCGCCCAGTTTCAACAGAAACCTCATCAGAATTATAATCTGCCTTTCTGATCTTTCTTTGATAAGCCATGTAGTTCACATACTTATTTGGTGCTGGAGGATGATGGTACGACAGTTAAAGTTCCCGCTTCCTTCGTGCTTGGATTACCGCTGAGCAATGATATTAGCAATTTTGTGCCAGTCAAGAGTTATCCTGATGACAGCAGAGTCTGGGAGTTACCCGACGGAAGATGGGTAGCATTGTATCAGTTTTGCCAAACAGATGAAATTACATGCCTAGGAGTATTCGATACTGCAGAAGCAGCAGCCAAAGAACATGACAGGAAGATGAGATGGTCCTTCTTTCGAAATATTTCCGGTAAGCTAATATTCCATGCTCCAGGCCTTCCACTTCTAGCGAACGATGTTCGTGGTAGGTCACGTACCCATCTTTCTTTTTTTTTTTTTGGGGGTGTAAAAGAGTCATGAGGGATAATGCAATACATGTATTTATCTATTATCTATGAACCTTCGCCACTATTTCTGATCCCAACAAATGTAAAAGAATTAATATAGTACTCATGAACCTGTTTTCCTTTTGTTTTACAAATTTTAAGTAGTAGCGTAAGTGTTAGGCCTAGCAAAGGGAACCGAACTAATAATCCGTATTTACACCCGACCCGATATCCAAAACAGCAACCCTAAGTGGGTCTAAAACCTGATTCACCTGAACTAAATTGAACATGACCCGAATGTTTTGTGTCATGGTTATTTTTCTTTGCACGACGAGATTATTAGACCAAACATCAACCAAACCAAAGTCAACCCTAGCTGGAAATAATCCGACCGGCCGAAACCGAATCAGAATCGAATTTCATTAACCAAAGAAGATCCGATTCGGAATTAACCTGATCTAAAACCAACTTAATCACCCATTTGCCGTGTCCGGGTAAATAGAACGTGTTTCAAGAGCAGGGGTATAAATAAAAGATTTCATTCTAATGAATTAAGTATTAAATTAGACAAATTAACTTAATTTGTAACTAATTTTGATACATTTGGATTCAAAATCAATTTACACCAAGTCTAGGGTAAGGTCTAAATGTATATCAATATATGTGTATGTGTCGATACATGTGTGTGTAGGTATACCTATACATACACACATATACGTATTTGTGTGTGGAGAATGTAACATTGTAACTGGTCCTTAGTTCTCCATTCTTCGAAGTACTTCAACGCGTTTTGATGTTCTTTGGCTTTATGTACTTCTTTCCAAATTTCGGTCCATTGAGTGCAATATGATCATTTTTAGTCCACCGTTTCTAAGAACAATGATTTTCACAATACTTCATTTGTTCAGGTCCTTTTTCTTCGTCTTCTTCTTTGCTGAACATTCAAAGAAGTTATATTACGACTCAAATTCAGCATGGGGAGGAGCAGGAGGGCATGCATAAGATCAATCAAGATCGAGGTGAACAGATTCAACATCAAAAGGAGCAGGAGGCCACGCCTAAGATCAATCAGTTGGAGCAAGCTGACGTGCCAGAGATGAGTGAAGATGATGTTAATATTTCTATTCATCGTTTGGAGAAGCAAGTGACCATGCAGAAGAATAAGGCGGCTTATGTCTTTGATCAAATTCCACAGCTAAAGAAGCAGGAGGGCATGCCTGGGATTAAAGGAGATTATGTCACTACTCCCACTCAACACCTTGAAAGGCATGAGAAGGCAACACCTAGGAATAGCGAAGATTGTCTCGCTATACAAATTCAGCAGTCACAAGAGCGGGAGGCCACACCTGATCCAGCTCAAGAGATACAAGGGCCAGCTCAAGTGATACAAGTGATACAAGAGCCGCCCCACATGCAACTCAGCACAATATTGAGAAAAAGAGCCAAAGTTGTAAGGAAAATAATCAAGCATCTCCCCAAAGAGCTTCTTGGTGGATTCACATTGCTACCATGTTATTTTATCTACCAAAACATGACAACCCCGATGCCAGATAAAGTCACAAGGTATATGCTGATCACAACCAACATGTTGAGTTTCTTATTTCTTCTAATGGGGATAGTCTTGCAGTCAAGGAGGTCCCGTTATGCTCACTTGTGGATATTTTTTGGAATTCTTTTATCTGCCGCTGTAGTATTTTTCTCAATGTCTGAGTACATCCCTGGTGCATTGGGTTGGGTACTCAGTGCAACGTGCTTACTGCTAATAATTGTAGCTATGGTTAAATGATCTCCTCTTCACGAATATGCTTAAGGCTCAAGTTATGCTTTCACAAGAGTTCTTGCATGATGGAAATCCCTCCATACCCCTTGATTTAAAAGAAGCAAATCAATTAGGTAATTTCATTTTGGTGTTTAAAGGATGAATAAATCATCCTTATTTTGTTTAAGACCTAAAACAGCAGGTCATGGTTTGCTTCCAGCAGCAAACCTGGTTTTGAGAGGTTAATTACTTAAACTTCTTTAAATTTTAAATCCAATATTTTGCATTGAAATTGAAGTTCACGAAGCCAGCTTTCTAGAAAATCAAGTTTCACCCCATTTGGACTTCATTTACCCTCTCAAATTAGCCAATAAAACCAAGATATACAAACTGCCCAGTTCAACCAGAATGTACCCGGTTTTGGTTATGTGATTTGATAAGCTTAATGGTGGTTTAAGTCTTGGATTTTTACCTTTTTGGAATCCCTAAGATCTTAGCTTTCATGTCCAATTGGAATTACCAGATTTGGAGTTCAATTGGTTAGTGAATTAGGTTAGTTACTAAACCTGTGCTGTTTTGGAGTCTAATCTGCACGGTTTTGGAGATCAGGCTGATTCAAGGGGAAAATGATGTCCAATTGCTATGATTCAAAAATGAGGGTAATCTAGACATCTTGAGGTTTCCATCCATGTAAGAAACGTAGCAATTAGTCAGCATTTGATGTGTCAAGCATGCGTGACAAGTTGAGGTAGAAACTGGCTGATTGACACCCGGTTACTTAGTCTAGTGGTTTTCCTCCTTCAAGGGGTTTGCTTAAGGTAAGTACCTGCCTACTGGATCATTTTGAGCTGCTTGATAAACCACCACCCAGCCACTTGTGAGAGAGACACGTGGAAGCAAGAAGAAGGCGACACATGGCAAGCTATGGACCATCCACACTCAAACAACTTGGCAGCCATGCATTCATCAGTCTTTTGAGGTGGCAGCCGTGCATACCTTACCTCCCTTGTAGGGAAATTGAGTCAACAAGGTTTCCTAATACTTGGGAAAGAGTTTAAGAAGGAAATCTCGTGTTTTGTAGCGTAAACTTTCAGCTTATGTATGTTTTAGCTTAAACCGTGTATTACTAAGCATAGGATTAGTTTAATGACTTTCCTTGCCTAGAAGGAAAGCCCCTTTTGTGTAATCACAAGGCTATATAAGTGCCTTGGCTGCTCTTTTGTAAAACAACAAGCTTGAGTATTGAAAGAAAGCAAAAACTTTGTGTCTTGAGTTCCTCTTAAACACTTAACTTGCTTATCCTTAATTAGGCCGATTAAGGTGGTGTTCAAGTGAAGTTTTAAACTTGTTTAAGTGGTGTTTCTGTATCTTAATCAAGTTTAGGGGCCCTAAACTCAAACTTAGTGGTGTTTCTGTATCTAAGTGAGGGTTTAGAACTATCCATCTACCTTATTTATCTCACGGGTTCCTTGTTAACTTTGCTAAATTTCAGTTCACACACCGTGTACTTTGCATTTTACTTTGAGTTTACAATTAATCCCTTGAAGATACATCAAGTTCCTTTTCCTTTTCCCATTTAGAATCCCTTGATTCTAAATCCCATCCCTTCCTCACGTTGTTGCTGCCTCACAAACAGCCCCTAACGTGCCACTTTCCTTGGTTTTTTCCTTGATTGTATTCTTCCTTGGTTTTAAGCTTTCACTCTTAATTTGAGTTTTGGCTTGAACCCTCGGCAGGTACATCATTGCAACTCTCAATGCAAGAATCTGGAGTATTTGGGGAAACCTTTTCCAGGTAGTATGCCTTGTATTTGCTAGTACTTGCACTTGTCAAACACTATACATCACTTTGAATCTAATTCATTTTGTTTCCAGCTAACAAAGCAAGAACGGCGATGAGCGCACTGCAGAGATGATTCTCTCCTAATTCCAAAAGTCTTCGCGGCATTGGAGCCAAATCTAGGCACAACATGATCCCAGTTCTCTTCTCTTATAGAATTTCACAACCATGGGTGGTATTAGTGAGAAAACTACACTACTAGTCATGGACATCAATAACCCTTAGTCACCATATTATCTATGCAGTGTCGATTATTTGGGAAACACAATTTCCTTTATAATTCTTAATGGAGAAAACTATGCTAACTAGAAGAGGATTATATCAAATGCCTTGGAAAATAAGTATTGCTTCTTTATGATACCATAGCTAGACCGGAAAACAACTCACCATAGGATCATGCCTGGAAGAAGTGTCATTTGGTGGTCATGGTGTGGCTATGCTTTGTCATTAACAAAAATTTACGGGCCTTAGTGTCTTGTGTGAAGAAAGGAAATGATGTCTTGACTGATTTGCCGCAACGTTACTCAGAAGGTAAAAAAATTAAGTCCATCAAGTGACGAGAGAAATTACACTCAGATGTCAAGATGTGATGTTGTGACAGTGTATCCCACCAAATTCAAAGGCTCTTACCAACAGATCCCAACTTGAAAATGCTTGAAATGTAGGGAAAGAGAGACTACTAAAAAACATTGATATTCCGACTGATTTTCCGATCGAAATTCTGACGAACGTCAGTCGGAATAGAGCAACTTGAAAATGCTCATTAGGTGATGCTTAGTGAAGATTGGCCAAAGCTGATTTTGATATTTTATCATAATTACAAGTTCTAAAATCATATGATAGTTAGTAATTATTTAGAAGAAGATCTATTTATAATCAATAGTTGTAGTTGTTTAATGTTTAGAATGATGTTAGTCAAATTTCGTAGTTAGCAACCTAATTTCACCCTCGTATCTTAAGAGACGACCTTCAAGTATTACGGCAAAAGTTGTACGCTTGCGGCTATCATTTTACTTCAAAAATCTCATACATACACACACATACGCATACATACATACATACATACATACACTGACATACATACATATATATATATATATATATATATATATATATATATATATATATAATATATATATATATATATATATATATGTATGTATGTATATGTATATGTGCGTGTATATATATATATATATTATACATACATATATATATACATATATATATATATATATATATATATATATATATATATATATATATATATATATATATATATATATATATATATATATATATATATATATATATATATATATATATATATATATATATTTATATAAATACATATATACACATATACATGCATTATACATACATACATATATATATATATATATATATATATATATATATATATATATATATATATATATATATATATATATATATATATATATATATATGTGTGTTGTGTGTGTGTGTGTGTGTATGTGTGTGTGTATATATATATATATATATATATATATCTATGTTAGGCAAGGTTGGGAGTCGAACCCGGATCTTTTGATCATAAGCCTAATGGGTTGACCATTGCTCTACCCCCTTCTTCTCTTTCTTTCACTATTCAATCTCACCGTTGTCCCTTTGCTTGCTTTTCTGTGGTAGAATTGGTAGTAATTATGAATGAGCTTAATGTGGGGGTGACAACTAATTCAGTAGCGAGATTGACCGCAATTGTGGAAAACAAGAAAAACTTTCTTTCATTTTGGCCATGTGAAAGTCATTTCGTCCACTTCACGGTGCTTAGACCTCTCATCTATTGAAATTCTGTTTAAAAACCTCATCTAAGAACTTGTATAGAGAAGGAGTTCCTGGAGTGCAGCAGTTCTTCCATACCAACTTAGCTGCCCGACACTGCTATTGGCATAAAAACAGGTACACCATAGGTTGGCCCAACCCAGTCCTCTTATACACCATATATATATTGATATCTTGTTTTTAGATTATTCTCTCTGAAAAAGTAAGTGATGATTATTTATATTTTAACATGAAAGATTTCAACTTCCGCAAATTCCAAGAATCGAAGGACAAAGGTTGATTAGTTTCTTACAGTGCTTGACTCAACCTAATATGCATGGTATGATGAGATCCAATGTTCTTTCTCTTGATCCCCCACTTAACTTGAGTAAAGTACATTCCATAATCCTCAGAGAAGAGAGGCAGTAGAAAGCAAGCAAGGAATAGAGCCCGAAACGGTGGTGGAAGTAGCAGCCTCCAAAGCATCAGCCACCAGTAAATCGAGATAGGGGAGCTATCAAATGCTCAGGCATGACAAACACTAGTGCTTTGAACTCATCGAATTTCCTCCCAATTGGCAAAGTCGACGACCAATAGACGAATCAAAGACAAAACCATCCGAATTTGACTCCGTCTAGACATGGCCTACGGAGCAAGAATTCCAACAGGCACACCGAATTCGAACAGGCACACCAGATTCAGCTCACATGGCATCGTATACTGGAAGACAGGGCGAGTTGAGCTTTACTAGAGATAGAACTTCCACCTTCACTATTGAACGAAGTTCAGGCTTATCTAGAGGTGGACGTGGTAAAGTACATGAAGCAGTGAGATTGGCGGGAATTACTCCAACTCCAACTGATTCTCTTTATGAACTTCTTGTTGAGATAATAGACAATTTTTGTGATTTTTGTAGGAGAAGGCAAGAAGGAGGAAAAAAACAATTGAGCTAATACTTATTGTTTTATTTTTCACTGCCCCACCAAATGGCTCAAATACAGGGGTATTTATAGGTGACATCTTCAACTAGCAACATTCATCCCAATCCATTCATGCATCTATGTGTGAACTAACCCACATACATGAACCATACAATACAATGTATCCAAGAATATATGAATCTCATAAGATATATGAACCTAGAAAACACTCTTCAATCTTTTCATGTAATAAATCAAGTTTATTATTTAATTTTATTTTTAACATCCTCCCTTAAACTTGATTTATTTTGGTTACTCCAATCAAAGCACGCAACCTGGCAAAGTCTTCAAACTTCAACGGCTTCGTGAATATATATGCAACTTGATCATTTGTCCTGACATAAGCGAGCTTCACTTCCTTCTTCTCCTTACAGTCCCGTATGAAATGGAATCTTGTATCAATATATTTACTATGTTCATGGAACGTATGATTCTTTGCTAATGCAATAGCGGACTTATTATCCACATGTATTGTAGTGGGCACCTCTTGCGGCATGCGAAACATCTTTAGCAATTTTCTGAGTCATATTGCATGACAGACTGCTGAGGTGGCTGCAACATATTCAGCTTCACAAGTTGAAAGAGACATGATTGATTGTTTCTTTGAGCACCAAGTAAAAGATGTGTCTCCCATAAAAAATACGTAACCGATAGTACTCTTTCGATCATCGACATCTCCACCCCAATCACTATCACTGTAGCCAATAAGATTGAAATCTCCGGATGTAGTGAAAGTGAGGCCACGATTAATGGTGCCTTTGATGTACCTCAAAATTCTCTTCGCCATTTTCATGTGGGAAGTTGTTGGCACCTCCATAAATCTGCTGATAAGGCCAACTCCGTAAAGAATGTCTGGCCTCTCGTGCATGTCAAATATCTCAAACTTCCAACAAGACTCCGGTACAGAATCAGATCTACCTTTTCTCCTTCATCAAACTTAGATAATTTTGTTCCATAATTGATAGGAGTGCTCACCGGCTTGCAGTTTTGCATATTAAATTTCTCAAGAATTTTTTTGGTGTATCCTTCTTGAGAAATAAATATGCTATCGTTATTTTGCTTCACTTCGATTCCAAGGTAATAAGACATGAGTCCAATATCAGTCATCTTAAATTCTTAAGCCATCACCCTCTTGAATTCATCGAACATCTTCGAATTGTTGCCAGTGAAAATCATATCATCAACATATAAATAGACAATCAACATACCTCCTTGCCCATCTTCTTTGATATAAACAGCATGTTCATGAGGGCACTCGTTGAAGTCATGATCTTGAAAATATTTGTCAATCCGGCTATACCATGCCTTTGGTGCTTGCTTTAAGCCGTACAAGGCTTTCTTTAATTTCAGCAATTTACCTTCATGTCCCTTGACAACATAACCCAAGGGCTGTTCAATATAGACTTGTTCTTCGAGATAACCATTCAAGAAACTGGACTTAACATCTATTTGATGAATCTGCCATCTGTTATGGGCCGCCAAGGAGATGATGAGACGAATAGTCTCCAACTGAGTGACAGGGGCAAAGACCTCATCATAGTCTATGCCTTGTCGTTGGCTATAACCTTTTGCAATGAGTCTAGCCTTGTATCTTTCCATTCCTCCTTTTGCATTCTTCTTCACTTTGTAAATCCATTTGACACCAATCGCCTTTTGGCATGTTGGAAGATCGGCTAATTCCCATATGTCATTGTTTTTTATTACTTGAATCTCTTCACCCTTTGCTAGCCTCCAATTTTTGTCTTCCACTGCTTCTTCAAAATTAAGAGGCTCAAAGTCAGCAAAAAGACAAAAGAGAGTTGGATTATCAAGTACCTCTGTCTCGTCATAAAGTTATCTAACATTCCTTGAGTGCCTTGGCCTTTCAGAAGAGATGTCAGCTGAAGATTGTGGACTTCGAGATGAATTCGGAGAAGTGGGAGGCGTCAAATCTTCTCTTGTCACTTGATTGGGCTCTCCATCAACCAGTGGAAATGAGACAGTTTCTTCATTGGAGGAGATGTCCCACTCCCACGGGTTCTCTTCATCAAACACCACATCTCTACTGATGATCACCTTCCCATTAATAGGATTGTAAAGCTTGTAGTCTTTGGATCTTGAATCATATCCAATGAAGACAAGCTTCTCACTCTTGTCATCAAGCTTGACTCTCTTCTCATCATGGACATGGGAATAGGCTATGCTTCCAAAAATACACAAGTGAGAGACACTTGGTTTCTTACCGCTCCATGCTTCTTGTGGTGTCATGCCATGGACACTCCTTGTTGGACAAAGATTGGACAAGTACACAGCGCATGAGACAGCTTCGACCTAAAACTCTTTGGGCATCTTCTTACTTCTTAACATGCTTTGAGCCATGTTGAGAATGGTCCGATTTTTGCGTTCCACTACTCCATTTTGTTGAGGAGAATGTGGAACTGTCAGAAAATGGCGTATGCCTTGAGAAGCACAAAATTCTTCAAACTCCTTGGATGTGAACTCGCCACCTTTGTCAGTTCTCAAATCTTTGAGAGTATAATCACTCTCTTTCTCAACAAGTACCTTAAACTTTCGAAATACTCCAAATGCTTAATTTTTCTCCTTCAAGAAGTACACCCATGTCTTGCGAGAAAAATCATCAATGAAAAGTAAAAAATAGTTGGATTTACCATGTGAAGATGGCTTGATCGGTCTACACAAATCGGCATGAACAAGTTGAAGAGGCTCCGAGGCTTGAAAATTTGCTTCTTTCGGAAAACTTTTTCTAATTTGCTTTCTCATGAGACATCCCTCACAAAGCTGATTTGGATGAGAGATGAACGGTAAGCCATTCATCATCTTCTCTTGTGCCAAACTCTTTAAGCCATCAAAATTCAAGTGGCCTAATCTCAAGTGCCATAGCCATGAGTCACCTTTCACACAGGTTTTCAAGCACTTTGGATGATCAACTTGAATTTTGAGTAAGAACATTCTATTCCTTGCCATGTACACCTTCGCGATTAAATTCTGAAACATATCTTTCAAGGTGAGAGACCGATTCTTCATGTGAATGTCCAATTTCAAGTAATTGGCCTAAACTTAAGATGTTCGTTTTTAAAGAAGGCACATAATAAACTTGAGAAATTAAGTGATGGCTATCGTTTTTGGTGCGAATAAGAATGTCACCTTTCCCCTTGATTGGAACTTTGGTGTTGTCTCCAAAAATAATGTTGCCGACAACGGACTCGTCAAGATTTGTGAAAAACTCCTTGTTGCCACTCATGTGGTTACTAGCACCCGTATCGAGGTACCAAACACCTTTGTCTTCTTCTCCTTTGCTCGCCAACAAGAGGTAGAGATCTTCTTCCTCCTTCACGCCTACGAAATTTGCCTTCTCATCGGTGTTGGTGTTGGTGTGCCAACACTCCAAAGCGTAGTGACCAAATTTATGACAATTGTGACATTGAACATGTGATTTATCATATGTTCTACCTCTACCACGACCTCTTTGATTTCTGTAGCCTCCATGCCCTCTTGATGCTTGGGATTGACTGTTGGATTCCTCGTATTGTGATATGCCGTATCTACCACGTCCTCGATGGCGGCCTCGTCCACGACCATAATGGCCTTCACGTTCACGACTTCTTCCTTGGCCATGGCTTTGACGATTCGACTTCCCTGGGTCCTGGATTTTGTCACCCAAAGACACCTTAGTTTGACGAGCTTGAACTGATGGCTCTCATTTTTTCTTAATTCTCTCCTCATAGGCTTGTAAAGAACCCATGAGTTGATCAAGAGTCATCGTCTCCAAGTTGTTGCACTCTTCAATGGCAAAAACAACATACTTAAGTTTTGAGTCAAGCAATCTAAGGATCTTCTCCATGACACGAACATCTTCAATTGTCTCTCCATAATGCTTCATTTGGTTGACTAAACTAGAAACTCTAGTAAAGTAATCAAAAACTGTTTCTGACTCCTTCATATGTAATGATTCAAATTCACCCATAAGGGTTTGGAGACGAACTTTCTTTACCTTGTCCAACCCTTTGAAATTATTTTCAAGAATCATCCAGGCTTTTTTGGCCTTTGTAACCAAAGATACTTTCTCAAACATAGTATCATCCAAACCCATGTGGATGATAGATAAGGCGTGTTGATCTAACTTGCGATTTTTAAGCAAGTTATTCCTTTGAGCTTGTGTCAAAGCTCCCTCATCCTCCGGTTCTTGACCTTTGTAACCAAAGATACTTTCTCAAATATAGTATCATTCGAACCCATGGGGATGATAGATAGGGCGTGTTGATCTAACTTGCAATTTTTAAGCAAGTTATTCCTTTGAGCTTGTGTCAAAGCTCCCTCATCCTCCGGTTCTTCATAACCTTTCTCCACTATCTCCCATGTCTCTTGTGAGCCAAGCAAGGCCTTCATCCGAATACTCCAAGTACCATAATTATCTTTTGTGAGTTTTGGGATAACAAAGGGAAAGGTGGAATTCATCTTGTATATGGCTCTGATACCATTTTGTTGAGATAATAGACAATTTTGGTGATTTTTGTAGAAGAAGGCAAGGAGGAGGAAAATAACAATTGAGATAATAGTTATTATTTTATTTTTCACTGCCCCACCAAATGGCTCAAATACATGGGAATTTATAGGTGACATCTTCACCTAGTACAATGAACATTCATCCTAATCCATTCATGTATCTATATGTGAACTAACCCACATACATGAACCATACAATACAATGTATCCAAGAATACATGAATCATAAGATATATGAACCTAGAAAACACTCTTCAATCTTTTTATTTAATAAATCAAGTTTATTATTTTATTTTAATTTTAACACTTCTTAATTAATGAAAAAGCAGAACCACTCTTGAATTGATATTGGACATCAGTGCGTCCTATCATATGGCCCGTCCTATCATATGGTCCAAAGGGTGCATGGTGATTATTGTATGGAGTTAACCAAAGGCTGTTTACTGGTTTTTGTAACACCCAAGATTTCTATCCCCTTTGTTAAGCCAATTTCATCATTTTGTATCGTTATAAATTGAAATAAAGTCGATGTGCCCGCTCAAGTGCTGATTTTATTGAAAAGAATATTATTCTTATCACTATTATTAGTTTTATTGGTATTAAGGATTATTATTGGGTACCACATTGAGCAAATTCCCGAATACGACTAGAATGTCGAACCTTGGGAATAATACTGCAATTTATTGAATCGAACCTTAATATAATCAAAAGGCGAATAAACCGACCGATGATTGTATTAATGGTTACGATTTAAGATGCAGAGGTCGAGAAATTGGATTTATGGTACAGCGGGTTGGTATTTCTATCAGTGGACCCAAAAAAAAAAATTTGAAAAGGGCCGAAGCCCCTTCTTTTCGGGCAGAAGCATCGTGAAGTGGGGGGGCTCTTCGACCTCTGGCCCGCGGGCCCCACACACACTCACACCAGGAGAGAGGGAGGGAGGGGAGGTGGGCACCGGTTACCGGCCACCGCATGCCCGGTCGTTTCCCCCACCCCGGCCATCCCACGACCGGCCAGAGAAAGAGAGAAAGAGTAGGCGAGAGAGGGAGAGAATGACCGGCGGGGGGGAGGTCGCGTGCGTCTCCTCGGATTCCCGGGGTTGCCGGCGGCCAGCAGAGACGGCAAGAAGAGGAGAGAGAGAGGAAGCGGTAGCAGGGCAACAAAGGGGGAGCCGAGCCCACACTGAGCCAACCCAAATCAAGCCCTAAAACGGGTCCTTTAGCTTGAATTCGAGGTGGGTTTCCTCTTCCTCCTATTTATTGTTAATTTCGATGAAAGATTATCGATTATAGTTCGTTCAGGTTGAATTGGAACTGATTATTAGTAACTTGGGGAAATTGTAGCGCAAACTGAATGATGCCTAGTATATATATATCTTGATCGTATTGAACAAAAGTTTACCGAGTATATATAGTTTATCGATTATATGAAATTTATTCGATTATATATATAGTTTATTGAATTATGATCGGTATATGAGGATTATTCGATGATATAACGTTTATCAATTTATACGAAGTTTAGCGATTTATCGATTTATATGAAGTTTAGAGATTTATCAATCTATATGAAGTTAGCGATTTATCGATTATATGCAGTTTCGTAATTAGGTATAGTCTATTGATGATATGAAGTTTATCAATTATATCGATACAGCTTATCGACTCTAGAAAATTATCAATTGTATCAAGTTTAATGATTATATGTCGTTTATCGATTATAGAAAGTTTAATGATTATACAATTTATCAATTATAGAAAGTTATTGATTATATAAAGTTTATCGATTTATATATGGTTTATTGATTATCTAAAGTTTATTGATTTATACGTAGTTTAGTAATTATATGTAGTTTATCAATTATATAAAGCTATTGACTATATAAAGTTATTGATATATATATAGTTCACCGATTACATATATTTATCGTTTATAGTGATTGCATAAAAGTGATATAGTTATGAATGCTTGTTTACCTGATTCCTAAGTGTTTCTAGATGTTTTATCGGTCGCCTGTTTTAATTGACAAGTCATTGGTAACGAAATTACCCTAAGTCATCGGATTGATCAACCGAATGAGTCAGGTGACTAGTCGATCAGTCTAGGGAACCTTTTGTAAAGAAATGAAGTAATAAGCATGGGTTACATTGCATCAATTGGATTTTTAGCGTAACCAATATAGTACCTTTTTAAAGTTTACATAGAGCTTCACTCCAGTGTTTTAAAGTTCAGTGTTATTGCTCTGCCAGTAGGCAGAGACTTCAGAATTTAGTGTTTCATAGTTCTGCCAACAGACAGAAGATTTAAAGTTCAAAGTTCATAGTTCTACCAATAGGCAGAAGATCCAAAGTTCAATGTTCATAGCTCAGCCAGCTGGCAGATAATTCAAAGTCCAATGTTTTATAGTTCTGCCGGTAGACAGGAGACTCAAGTTCAATGTTTTATAGTTTTACCCATAGGTAGAAGATGCAAAGTCCATAAATCCTATGGTTTCGTCAATGGGCCGTAGAGTCAAACTCATACGTTACAAACCTCGTCAACTGATATAGAAATAAGGCCAAAGGGAACTCCCCGTTCATATGCAGTTCACATGATGGTTTGTAAAACGTTATACTTTAGGAAACAAGCATATAAAGTTCAAAGGTCATCTTCCTGTTTACTAATCATATGACACAGTTATATGTATCACCTTATAGTTATCGTTCCATGTTTTAGCGAGGAGATTTACCCCTGCATCTGACCTGTTACTGTGTGGTAGAGAAAAATCATCAGTTTAGTGGTTGCATCGCATTGGACATGATGATGGTTTTAGTATGATTACTACGTTCCCATAGCCCATTACCCAATAGCATCTTCAATGAACTTTAGCATCTTCAATAAACTTTAATAATTAGGTGTGGTATAAATTATATGAACTGAAATGGCCTTACGAATGTACTGAGCATTTCGTATAAAGTTTTAGTGACGGATGAGCCTTTCGTAACAGAAATCCCAGCAAGTAGTGTTTGTGGGTTAATACCCAATTGCTTTTATTGAATTTGTAAGTTCATATGAATGACTTATGGCACGTTCATTGAGTATAGCTATTCTCATGTTGGAGCTGTTGGTGTAAATGCTATTTCCCTTGCATTGTGATTGGAACACACTATGCGATAGGTGAGTTTTTCAACGATAGGTGAGTTCTTCAAAGAAAGGAACTATGGACAACTGTCGTAAGTCGTTATTACATTGCAAGTATTGTTTTAGGAGAGGGGATTATCTACTGAGCGATCATTGTTCATTTCCATTTATTATTGTTCCCTTCCCAGGTTTCTGAAATAACGGGTAAAAGTCGGTCCACGTAAGCCGAGATGGAGTCGTTGCTGTCCTAAGAGAAAAGCTATGAGCTTGTATGTGAGCTGTGAAGCTGTATTATGGTGTAACAGTTCACTCTTGTGTAATTTAAGTCTTTGTGTGCATGTTTTGCATATCATTTAGAGTCGCTTTGTATGGCCGTATGAGCCACCATCTAAACTACCTAGGGCTGTACTTTTTATTGTTCATTTGTTTAAACATTGAACTGTATTGGTTGTGGTGCTCCGGGCGGGTGGCTCGTAGAGCTGTGAATTTCGGCGGGTAGCCGTTGAATTAGTTAGCCTTTATGGCTATTTTTAAGTGCAGGGAAATTATTGTAAGGCTTTGAGCCTGAGAAATGGTCAGTTTTCAGGGGAAACTCTGTCCGTTTCGTCCCAGGATTTAAAGAAAAAAAAAAGGGGAACCTAAACTCCTAGCCCTAGGGTTGGGGGCGTTACAGTTTTCTTCACGGAAAATGCAATCCTCCATGAAAAAATCTTGTGGCGTTGACACACCATAACAAATGAGCATGTTAAAGAAGCCTTTAAGGTTTCAAGCTTCTTTTCCTTCGGAATTTTCGGGGCAATGCATATTAGCGACTCTATATTTCACCAATAGTACTCCAATGAAATTATTTAGTTTTAAGATACCTTAGGAAGTCCTTTTTGGCGTTGCTCCTAATGACGACAATCTAATGATGTTTGGGTGTTTATGTTACGCTTATAATCATAGTAAGCAACTTGATAGCTAAATTTGATACGAAAGGTAGTTGGTGTACACTTTGGGGTTACCCATAACATAAAAGCAGGTGGTTCTTATGTAACGTATGTGGAGAACAAAAAAATAATTGTCTCTCGGGATGTACACTTTTATGAGAACGTTTTTTCATTTGCTAAAGAAATGCCAATAAATGATTAGTACACTTCTATGAGAAAAGATTCCATAAAAGAGACAATAACCTATGAACCAGCTCATAACCCCAAAACTCCCAACAACAAACGCTACCCTTCAATGAGAAACACCTCTACACCTAGCAACTAGATCTATAATACTACGCTCCCAAAGCTAACTTAGGAACATACACGTCAAATGTATAGCCACATAATGTCTAACAATTAGCGAAGTTAACCATAGGAAGGAAACAAGACACGGAATGCTTTAGGCTGTCCAAAGACCGAATTCGCAACATGGGATTCATGGTCTGTGCAGTATTGATTGCTCATCAAATTATAAAAATGGAAAGTATCATACTCCATGTACCTTCCATTTGCATCAGGACAATTCAAAAAAGTTGTCATTTGAATGGTCCACTTGCTTCGACTCCTATTTCTTTCCCCTAAATTCAATATTCCCATAGGAAAAGTAGGGGTCCTTTGCTAAAAGTTTACAGCTATGCTGTAACTGGCATATATTCTGGCTGGGAACTTCTTCCACTCTATCAACCGCGAGCAACTTATTCCTGCAATCTACTATATAATCTCATCATAAGCCAAAACAGGCCCAAAACTCGAGATTTAATTTCAATCAAATAATGGCAAATCAAAAGTTGAGCTTGAGGCTGCTCGTTGACACAGTGGCTAACAAGGTTCTATTTGCTGAAGCTGGCAAGGATTTCGTAGATTTCCTCTTCTACATGATGTTATTGCCGATTGGGACCGTCATCGAGCTTCTGAAGATGAAAGACGGCAAGGTACATGTAGGTGGCCTTAGCGACCTCTACAAAAGCATCGAGGCTTTCAGTAGTGATTACATCCAGCCTAACGTGACCAAAGACACAGTGCTTAAACCAATAAGCAGCATGCTTGTGGCTCCTCCTACTACACCGGTTCTAAAAGATGCACTTGCAGTTGGCACCAAGAGATTCTACTTGTGCAATTCCTATCCTTCGTCTCATCATGTGTCTGATGCACCAGGCACACCTTGTCCTAGTTGTAACAGCACGTTGTCTCGTGAGATTACCTATGTTGCACCGAAAAGTTCTAAAGGGGATACGGCTTCTTCCAGTGGTGGGTATGTCAAGGGGGTGGTGACTTATATGGTCATGGATAACTTAGAGGTGAAACCCATGTCTGCCATTTCTGTTGCCACTCTTATTAACAAGCTCCATGTCAAAGATGTTGGTTCCTTGGTGGAGAAACACGTCGATGTTGGCTTCGATGAGGTAAGGACACTAATCATGGCGGCATGGCACCAGTCCTTGGCCATACTGTCATTAGGTGCTCTTCCCACCCACCCCCCCCCCAAAAAAAACAAAAAAAAGAATAAAATATTATCATAAAGAGAGAAAATTGGCTATAGTACTCATTCTTATTGTTTTTCCCCCTTTATTTTACAGGGAATGAAAATATTAAAAGTTGCATTGGAAAGTAGAGCTGTGTTAACTACTGCCTTTCTGGAGAACGATTGTCTTCCTTGAAAAGGGATATTTATTCCAAGATATTACGTCGAATATAACTTTACTGGGAATAGAGGAATAATTTAGTGTAGAGTGTCAGCGAACATGATAAATCAAATACTAAGGATAGAATAACGCCTGTGACTCATGATAAAGTGAAGAATCATTTATAATTTAGTGTTTGCATGTTGAACACCGTAACACCTTATCATAAGTTGCCTCCCTTACGAAGGAGATTCAAGTGGCGACCTAGGCGCACATTTGCATATGCTATGCCAACTAATGAAGTTGTATTTTCTCCTGTTCATGAGGGTATGTATTTTCTACATTGGGATGCCATTAATTGTCCTCTCAGATGCTTGTAAATTTAATTTTATTATGGACGCGTTAGTGTTTGCCGTTTGATGTCCTTGAGAATATAATTCTAAAATATCTTTGTTAAATTAAAGGCAATACCCAATTACCCATTTGCCACCATTGTGCTCAAGAGTCAAGATAATTAGTTTTCTGTATTTTAGGCATTCAACTATATATAATGAATGTATGGAATTTGTTAGCTGGCGGATCACGTAAGGAAATATTAGACCGTTTGCAGACGTAGGTCAATTTTTCCAGAGAGAGCCCTACTTGATTCTCTTAATGCACATTAGTTGGGGTTTTTTTTTTTATCCTTAGTACACTTTAGATTTTCGACATTAATGTTTTCAATCTTAAAGTTTTTAACTAATTTTCACCAACCTTAATGGTTGAGGCATGTTTAATGTAGGATCCAACTTCAGTGAGATGATGACATGATAGATAAAGTAGACTTGAATTGCCCTAACTACGCCTTCTATAAGTAGTTGTGGGCTTGGTACTTTGAAAACTGCTTGAGGAAATTCCAAAAAGAAAGGGGCAGAAAGAGACAATGGGATGAAGGAAGTTTGAGTGAAATGTTTTTTATTAATAAAGTGGCTAAAAGGGGGTCTAACCCCTTTATTTCATCGCGTTAAAAGATACAAAAATACGATTGTTTGGACAACAATATCAAATGAAGGCAAAAGGTTAATCTATTGTGATATTCTTCAAACTCTGGCCAGAATATGACTTAACTTATATACTACTAAAAACTCAAGAGCGGTCAAAATTAAGTAGAAAATATTTGTGTTGAAAATATTAATATCAAACACGTGAATGATGATGCTAAATGCAAAACTCCTATATTATTTTACATATTTAGAATGAAGTTGTTCAACGATGAAAGATTAGCCGCATTAGAAAACGTTTTGCAGTTGAGTGATTGGCGTTTGCTGTATTTTAGTAGTTTTGGCACAGCTAACAACAAGCATTCTGAAAAGGAAAATGACCACAAATAACGTTGGTCGCGCCAATCTCACTAACGGAAAACATCTAGATATTCAATTATCAATTTTCTGGTGTAAAATGCTTTACATCGAGCTTCCTACATGACATACTTGGCTAAAAAATTATATTAATTATCATTATATTAAATTGAAAAAAGATGTTATAATTGAATAGTCAAAGATACCACTTATAAATTGTGTAACTCACCTTTTTAATTGTAACATTTCACAATTATAAGATCACGCATATCATATGTCTTGGCAGATACGGTTGATCGATCCGATTAGGGTGTCATTTGTACTTGTTACCGTAGCAGACAAATACTAAAGGTTCATAATTGTTAACTAATTATAATTATTGAAAAATTGGATATTTTAAACCATGTAGAGACACTGAGTTAGGCTAAGGTAGAAAGTGTGTTATGTCAGAACATATATTATCGCCCTTTTTTTTGACAAGTTGTATGATATGTTTATAGACGCCTAGTTGTGCCAAATTAAATCAATTATATTTATTCTCGTAGTAGATATCTACTACGAGACCTTATAATCGATTATAAAGCCAACTTATCCAAATACGGGACCTTAATTACGTTTCTTGATTCAACGCGCCGATCGTGGGAATTGTTAAACTGTTGCCGCGCTAATTTTGTGCGATCAAATCCAAATCGGAACTCGAATCCGACTTTTCAACGTCAAACCCAGTTGACCAAGTTGTTTTTATAAAATTTTTTAGAAAATTTGGACCAAAATTACACATAAATGTAGTTGTCCGATGTTCTAATTGCTCGAATTTGTCCGAACCAAATTGATTCAAAAATTCAAATAACTCAAACTTGAATGCACCAACCCGAACCCAACCCAGATTTAAATTCGAACATGAGTGATTGTCTAAATTTTAAATTCGAACATAAATTTTGTGACCGCACCCGATTTTCTTTGAGATTGGACGAATTCGAATAATCGGATCGGACATATTTTTGTCAGCTTAGTGCATGCCCCATGTAGAGTTAGCAATGTTTCTTAAGATTCAATTCATATACATTAAATATGCTCCATTCAAATGGAGCTAGTCCATTTTCTTGGCTTCATTGAGACTTGAAGGGATATTAGACGGATCTGATTATGGATTTTTTTTGACCCACGTCGTATATATTCATTAAACTCGTTTAATTAATGAGGCTAAGTTTAATCTAAATGCTAGTAAGATTCTCAATCTATTTAAGATCCATAGATCCAAAGGATTTGAGGTAGATATGTACCCGATTGTAATAGACCAAATGGTTTGGAACTAAATTTAGATCTAGCATTCAGATCAAAGGAAAAAAAAGGGGTCTAAATCTTGATAGACCCAACAAACCGCTTGTCATCTCTACTCTTAGGACTATGCACTTCCAAAAACCACCTAAGCATATATGAATTTTTTTTTTTTTTAAAAAAAAACTTTGTGCATGACAAACAAATGTAGGTAAAAGACTTCGTTACAGCACATATGAATTCTTACTCCAAGACGAATAATATTTTTTGTCATGGGGCGATTTTGGATGGTTCCACAAACGTCAATATATAAACGTCAATATATACATAGAGAGATAATGGGAGTGACATGATCTTCTATCCTTAGCTCCATATATATATATATATATATATATGTGTGTGTGTGTATATATGTGTGTGTGTGTGTATATGTGTATATATATATATATGTATATATATATATATATATATATGTATGTATATATATATATATATATATATATATATATATATATATATATATATATATATATATATATATATATATATATATATATTTATAGGGACCGGATCAGGTGAGAAGGGAAGTTACAATAAGAAGAGGGCTTATGCTGAGAAGAAGCAATCTGAGCCCTTGATTTTCAAATGCACAACTGAAATAAGGAGGTTGGTGCTTCATCTGTATGCCTATCTCTACATCAATGAGAGTAGGACACATCATTAGTTTCAGGGCCACAGTATCTATACTCCCCTCTCACTTTGCTTTTTTCTGTCCTCCCTTTCCCCAGTGCCCAACCCCGATGCACTGTGCAATAGCCGAACGTGGCCGACAACTTTCGATAGTTGTCAGCGGCTCTCCTGCATCGACGAGCCCACGTCAACACTATTCTCCTGGCTCGTATCCTTGCTCCGGTGGCGAATCTAATGTTCGAGGCTGCTGAATTCGGATGAAGTTAGAGCTTGCTCCGGCATGATTCCCATGTTCTCGTTCTCCACAAGTTTGATCAAGGTTCACCACTACAACCATACAAATTCACCATATCAAAAACAGAAGTTCACCAACCTAGTTGTAATAGTTCACTAGTTTAATTGAAATGATTTACCAAAAGTATTGAACAATCTGCCATTAAAATCAGTGAGCCACCTTATTTCTCCTCTTTCCTTGCCCATTAATTTCAATATTCTGATTCATGCACAAAAAAACAATAATGAAAATCAAGTTCAGCAAGAATAGAATCAAAGTTCACCACCCCCAAATTCAATGTTCACTAAAAGCCAAGCCTAATTTCATCGAAAAATATGGTGAGTAGTTGAATACAAGGATTCATCAGGAGATAGAAAATTGCAACTTGGGGGAAAATTGCAACTTGGGCACATTACCACTCACAAAATGCATCAGAACAATGGTTCCAGTGGTCGCCAAACACTGGTAAGGCTAGCCGGCACAAGCTTGTTCTGCAGCATGGAGTTTCGGTAACACTAGGCAGCTCCTTATCAGAGAGAAGATAAATACAGAAAGAGACAAGAGAGGGAAGGCTGGGAGTGAGTGTGGGCAAACGACGACATGTGTCATTTTTTTAAAGTCGCAGATGCAGTGCCATATGGAATCATCTTTCTTTAATTGTAGCGCTCGGATCAGATTTGAGCAGCCCAGATCGTCCCTTCTCACACTTCTCACCTAATAACTCTTCTCACCTGATCCGCACCCATATATATATATATATATACATATCTATATATATGTGTATATGTATATATATGTATATATGTATATATGTATATATATATATATATGTATTTATATATATATATGTATATGTATCTCTCTCTCTCTCTCTCTATATATATATATATATATATATATATATATATATTTGGAGAACTATCCCAAACAAACTGGTCTTCATTCTCTATACCAGGCGAGACTTCAAACCTAGCTTTTTTTTTTGAGTACTTCAATGGGAAGTATGTCAGAAAAGACTTCACATTTCCATCCCCGATTAGGGTCCCAAAAATCCTCAACAGTATTGTTGATCAAATGAACAGGTATTGATTGTTGCGCTAGTTAGGAGAAGGGCGTGTGAGTTGCCTAGGTGTGGTGCCAAAATGAAGTACTCCTTACATTTCCGACTTCCATTCTAACTCCCTTTTTAACAAACAGGGCATTATCAAGTATTCCACGCCATGTATTTGAAACATTTTATTTTTGCACGAACATTTTGGTGTCACACCTATTGTCACAATATTTGGCTCTCAAAACTTTAGACCAAAGCTTATCTTTTTCAGCTAATAAGCGTCATCCTAGCTTGGTTAGGAAACTAGCATTGGTGTCTCCCATAGGCTTAAAACTGAGCCCACCCAGCATTTTGATTTTGTGATTCTGTCCCATGAGACATTATGCACCTTCCCGTTATTATGATTGCCACCCCAAAGGAAGCATCTGGCTTTTCTGTCCACCTCATCGCAGATAGAATGGGGAATCTTGGCGGTTTGCATTGCAAAAGTGGGGATTGCCGAGATTGTAGATTGAATGAGGGTTGCTCTGCCCACCATAGATAGGATGTTGGACTTCCACCCAGCTAACTTTTTATCACCTCTATCAGAAATTTGCTGGAAAGCTTGTTTTGTGACCCTTCCATGAATTGAAGGCATTCCAAGATAACGGCCTAAGTTATTAGTGATGGGCATATTCAATTCCTAGCTAATTTCCTGAGGAGTGGTCGCTTGAGTATTTTTGGAGAAGAAAATCATAGATTTCTATGTGCTCATCTTTTCTCCTAAGGCTGCACAAAACATATCAAGGCACTGCTTAATAACCCTAGCTTGTTCCACTGTTGCTTCACCAAAAGTAATAGGTCATCAGCAAAAAGTAATCAAGAAAGAGGAGGGCCTCCTTGGCTTGCTGTAGCAGGCTTCCAAGCCCCTCGGATAACAACATCTTCAATAATTTGATTAAGTCACTCCATGCAAAGCACAAAGAGCTACGGAGATAGTGGGTCTCCTTGCCTCACACCTCTGGACGGAGTAAATGCCTCAGTTTTTTCTCCATTCCACAAGACGCTGAAGGATGAGCAATTTAAACAATTCATGATGACTTCAACAAGCTTAATAGGGAGTTTTAGATCCAGAAGGGTTTCCCAAATATAAGGGCCACTAAAGGCAATTGTAGGCCTTCTCAAGATCAATTTTTAGAGCCATGAATCTAACCTTGCCTTTTTTATGTCTCATATTATGGAGCATTTCTTGTGCAATAACTATGTTATTAGTTATTTGCCGACCCCGCACAAAACTAGCCTGTGTTGGAGCCACCACTTTGTCAAGAATGGGTTTGATCTGATTGACAATCACCTTGGAGACTACTTTGTATGCCACATTGCAAAGCCCTATGGGTCTTAATCGAGAAACCATTTGTGGGTTTTTAACTTTGGGGATTAAGACCAGAAAAGCATCATTAAACATCTCAGGAAAATCATAACCGCTCAGGACAGAAAGTGCAAGTTGAATTAAGTTATTTCCTATAGTTTCCCAAAAATGTTAGTAAAACAAAGCATGGAAGCCGTCGGGACCGAGAGCTTTGTGAGTTACAATATCGAACAGTGCCTTCTTTATTTCATCACCAGTGAAAGGTTGTTCCAGAGGGAGGAGATTAGTCTCACTGAGCTTAGGAAATCTGTTCCCAGGAAGCAGATAATGGTGGTAGGGATCGTTGTCATCAGTGTAGAGGTCGACAAAAGATTTCCGAACCATGGCCTTGACATCATCATTCCCTTCAACCCAATTACCAAGAGGGCTCTGCAAGGTATAAATACGGTTGAAACGACGTCTCATGATAGTGGACAGGTAATAGAATCTAGTGTTACGATCCTCGTCTCTAATCCAATTTTTTCTTGATTTCTGAAACCGAAGCATGTCAATTTGATCCAACACTAGATCGAGGTCTTTACGAAGCTAACCATCTAACTTTACCAAGAAGTTATTAGGGCCTTCCGAGAGTTTCCTTTGGATCCCTTCCAGTCTGGCCCAAATTTGACTTTTTCGCTTGAAGAGGTTGCCAAAGACATTGTTGTTCCACTCAGTAAAAGCTAACACAAGAGAGTGAAGTAAAGGGTAGAAGGGTGCCTCATCTCTCCAATTAGCCAGGAGGCAATTCACAAAAATTTCATGGTAAAGCCATGCTGCTTGGAATTTAAAAGGCCTTTGAATACGAACATAAGGACTGATGTTGTGAAGATAGATTAGAAGTGATGGTGATCAAATTGATTCCAGAGAAGATGTCTGACTCTAGCTTCTTCAAATTTTGATCTCCAAAACGAGTTGCAGAGAGCTCTATCTAATCTAGCAAATTTCTTTGAGTTTGCAGTAGTACCCATAGACCAGATGAAACGAGGTCCCGTGAACCCCAAATCAATCAAACCGTTATCTTCAATCCAGTCGTTGAAGAGAGTAACCGTTATCATTGTAGTTGAGTCTTTCCTCTATGGAATTTAGTGTCATTAAAATCACCAGCCAACAACCAAGGTAATGAATTGGAGGAATTAAAGGTAGTCAGCTGTAAGACCCGCCTTCGTCATTTTTTTTCGTCAAGTTGCCTGTATTACCTTTTTACGATATAAATTCGTATTTTTAACAACGATATGAGTTAAATTATTATCGATCTGCTTTTGGGAGCCATAATTTTATTAAAAAGGGGTTTATTATTGTTATTATTGATTTTAAAGTCAATTCGTGCCATTTATGCCTTTAAATTATATCGATAGTTTAATTTAGTCATTATTCGATTTATTTAGTCGTTTCCCGAGTACGATTAGGTTTTCAAAACCTCAGAATTAGTTTCGAGGTTTATGAAAATCGAACCTTTATATATTTGAGAACGAATAGTCGATAGAAGGTCATTTTAGTGACTGGGTTTAGAATAGGAGGTTGCGAGATTGAACTAGCAATTGTAGTTGACTGAGCTATTGACTAAAACAACCAAACCAAAAAAAAAAAAAAAACATAAGGAGCCGAAGCCCCTTTCTCTATCAGACAGAAAGAGGGAAGCACGACAGGGGGGAAGGGTCTCCAAATCCCTGGCCGTAACCCACGCATGGGAGAGAGAGGAAGAGAGAGCGAGGGGCCGATGGGCGGCGAGCTGGGGCCGACGGACGGCGGCGGCGGTGCACCGGCGAGTTGGGCGCCGGCCGACCTCTATCCCATCGAAGTAACAGAGAGAGAGAGAGAGATCGAGCGAAAGAGAGAGAGAAGGAGGGGGGGCTCCGAGCAATCTTCCGCCGGCGACCGTCGCAACCAAGGCCGGCAAACCACCTCACGCGTGGTTGAGCCGAAAACTGGGTGCTGCCAATGCTGGTTTGGCATGAATCCGGCCGAACATCCAGCAGATTTGGAGCATGCAAGGTGAGTTTCGAACCTCTTCTCTTTTATAAATTGGATTCTCGCCCTAATTCCATCTCAATTGTGCCTAAATTCCTCAGAAATCGCGAGTTAGGGTTTTGGGTTTGGGCTAGGTGGGGTCACGCGCGAAGAGCAGAGGATTATCTGGCTATTGGTGTTCGATTTTTTGGCCTCAATTCAAGCTAAATCGTGTGTCTCTAGCGTGGAATTGAGGTGGGTGTTCCTCGCCTCCTAAGCTATTACTATTTTTCAAAAATGTTTTTCAACAGATTGATTTTGCATGTCAGATTAGGGTTGGCTAAATTCGCTGGAAATGTCAAGAAGTGAATTATATATGTTTAGCATCGATTCGAATCAAATTAGTTAATTTATGCCTGAGGTTTCACTTCGAATTGAATTAGATATGTTTAGCTCCGATTCGAATCAATTTAGGTGAATTATGCTTGAAATGCTAATTCGAAGTGACTTACATATGTTTAGCATCGATTCAAATCAAATTAGTTAATTTATGCTTGAGGTTTCAGTTCGAATTGAATTAGATATGTTTAGCTTCGATTCGAATCAATTTAGATGAATTATGCTTGAAATGTTAATTCGAAGTGATTTACATATGTTTAGCTTTCATTCGAATCAATTGACATAAATTATACCTGAAATGTTAATTCGAGGTGGTTCATATATGTTTAGCTTCAATTCGAATTAATTGATGTGGAATATGCCTGAAATATTAATTCGAAATGACATTATGTATGCTTAGCTTCGATTCAAATTAATTTAGTCAATATATGCCTGAGATTTTAATTCGAACTAAGTTATATATGTTTAGTTTCGATTCGAATCAATTTAGTTAAATCAAGCTGGAAGTTTTGATTCGAAGTAAAGTATGTATGTTTAGCTTTGATCCGAATATATACAATTAATTCATGCCTAAGTATAAACTTCAAAGTGCATCGTACGTCTTTAAAACCAACATCATTCCATGATCGTGTATGTTGCATCGTACGTGTTTAAAGTTAATGTATATAAATGTTTAGCCAATCTATGATCGTCTATATGCTTAACTATCCCATAATGACTTACTAACTCTAAAGTAAATTATAAATGCTTAGAGCCTTATCATGTTTGAATTGCTAAGTAAGGTTCTATAGTCTTATATGTGGATGTGATGATATGTAAGTGTACGTATACTTGCTGTAACGCACCGCTGAGTGGTGTTGCTTGCCAGGTAAGCACCTAAACCTTACTTTTTCATAAATTAGTATGATAATATGTTATGATTAATAAATTGAAAACCGAGATGGTAGTTGGATGGTTTGAGGTAGAACTATGAGTGGTTTGAGGTCTTTGTGGTACGGTGCTTGTGAGGAGGGAGCCTGGGTTGTGAATTAACCGCAATCGTGTTGGTTACGAGGCCGTGTGTGGCTCATTGTGCTGAATTGATTATGAAGTGCATAAATGTGATACATGTGGACCCCCTTCCCTTCGATGTTCTCAAGTTGCATTATGTGCATAATAGTGAGTTTTTCGAAGAATGATTTCATGTTTTGAAATGATAGTAGCCATAATTATTAGTGTATGATGGCCTATTTTAACTAAATGAATACAGTTTTGGGAGTGAACTCGCTCGAACGGAGGAATCCCTAAAGAGTTTTATAAATCCATGCGTTGTATGAAAAGTATTTCGCTGCGAGAGGCAGCAAAATTATTAGCCGTTATGGCCGATATGCTTTAAATTGGCTAAGATAATGTGTTTCGGACAATATAATATGATATGAATGATGTTAGCCTAGGGGATAAGTCCTAGTACTAGGAGACCCTAGAAGACCTTAACGAGGGTAATATAATGGTCGATATGTTATATGTAGCCATCTCGGGAGTAAGAGCTCAAGTGTGAGCATTAGGTCTCACTATGGGGTTGAGTATAGATCTCACCCAATCAGCACCCTGTAATGATCTTATGCCAGATGTATTTTCCTAAAAAGCAAAGAAAAGCAATTGGCACTTTGCCATTTTATATGTTTCGAAAGGAAAGAAGGTTTTTACGGGCCCTAAGAGGCCATATAAAATGAGATATGAAAAGTTTATAAGGGTCTTTGCGTGACCAATACGAAATGAAATGTCTTTTGAAAGAACAAGAGCCTTAAGAGGCTAAGCAAAATGCTTTCAAGAAAAGAAGAAATGTTTTCTATGCATGTTATGTGCTTTTCTTAAGAATGAAATGTGAATGAGATTTCAAGTAAGGTTAAGTGAAGTATTTTCACGAAAAGAGAGAAAGATGCTTGTGCATATCATATGAATGAAATCTAAGTAAAGCATGCTAATGAAAGCAAAGCCTTATGAGCATGTTCATGCATACCCTATGAATGAGACTTGAAATATGTGTGTGCCTTATGCATATTATATGAATGAAATGCCAAGACAAAAATGATTATGAAATAAAAAGACAACTTTATGTGCACATCACACGAATGAGGTTTCATGCATAGTTTAAACTGGAATGCTAAGAAGTTATATTTATGAAAAAGAAAGATCCCTATGCTTAGCCTATAAAAGAAAGTTTCTATACTTATCCCTCGATGCATGCTTATGTGCTAAGTGCTTGTTAGTTAAGAAATTCAGAGGCCTAAACATGAATCTCAACGACTAAAATGAAGTTTATGGTTAGTAGTATTTTACAAGAACTTCGAGAATGCCTAATATGATAGTAAAGTATGAATACGTGATATGTGACTATTAAAGATACTATTGCCTGCAATGGTTTTGGTTTTAAGAGGGGTCGGGGGACACTCACTGAGCGTGTGGTTGCTCATCCCACTACTCTTTCCCCCTTTTCCCCAAGTATTCTTTATAACAGGAAAAAGATTGAATCAGCTGTGACAAGATGGAATCTGTTCATGCTTGCAAGGTGTCGTTTGTACTCATTTGAGGGGATCTTACATGTTTAATGAAGTCACGTTATGTATTCTCAGTTTGAAATGTTTGTAAACAGGTATTCTAAGTTCATGTAATGCATATTGTTTCTGAGTCGCTCTGTATGGCCTTATGAGCCAATCATCTAGTCAGTTAGATGTCTTTTGGTTAAAGTTAGCTAAGTTTGGGATGCAAACCCCAATACTCCGGTTATGTGAACCGTTGAGTTGTATCTTTCGCTTTTCCTTTATTAATGAACTATTCTGTTTGGTGTACTCCGAGCGGGTGGCTCGTTGAGTTATGAACTCCGGTGTGTGGCCGTTGAGTTTCTTTTAATGTTTTGCGCTTCTGTTGATTACAGGGACTTTTTGTAAGACTTTTAGCCTAGAAACGGTCAATTTTTAGGGAAAATTCTGTCGGTTTCGTCTCAGAATTTCAGTAAGAAGTTAGAAAAACGCAATGCTTCCGGCCCTAGGGGTTAGGGGTGTTACATTGATGGTATCAGAGCAAAGGTCCTGCGACCATAGGCCGCAACATAAGTCTTGCATTCATATAGTCCAATAGGAACGTGTTCATAATGATGTGATATATGCCTACTAGGTCTACAATTGTGCATTTAATGTGAATCTTGGCGTATTTAGCTAGCTAGGTACTGTTATCATTTTACTCAATAACCGCAAGTGCACGGTGCCAGTTGTAGCCAGCAACGTCAAGTACGGGTCGCGTCCACGAGGAACTTGGTTTCAATCACCGAATCCAACTTTTAACACTCAATTTAGGCCAGAGTCTAGTAGAATGGGTTTTCACTAGAAGTTAACTATATTCAATCTAAAGTTACTGCTTTTATCATAATCAATGGTGACAAGGGTCCTGGATTGGGGTTCACCACACTTTAATGTTCTTAGGATTGTAATCTAGGTCATGTGAATCCGCTTACAAGACAATTGAAATGGAATGGTTGTAAATTAAACACGTCTACGCCTTCTCTCAAAGGTCATTAGACTGGTCAAGTTATCCTAGTTATCTATTTTCATGAAAGTAGAGTCACAAGACCACAAGATTGTGTAACCCTTAATTCCCAATTGAAACCCCAACTATTTTCATGTTAAAAAATTCAATCGCTCGCAAAACCGCTCTAAGTAAAGGACTTAACATTCGTTAATCTCCTAAACCCTAATTACGAACATGAATACAACCCTTTCAGGTAATTCATCGAATACCTGGCATACTAAGCGAGAGTTCAATTATAACATGGGCATCAATTCACGAAAACCTAGGACATCAATCCAAATCACATCAAAGGGGCTACGCCCAATCCAAGACACGGGATTTAACCTCTAATCGTCATTCTAATCACAATTACAATCAAGAAAACGAACATGCTCAAAGGTATTCAACTTTGAATTAAAACGCAAAGGAAAAAGATAAAAGAATATACTCTGTGCAATTTGCAGCAGCAATCTACCAAAAGTATAAAGAAATCTTGATCCACTGTCTTGAATTTCACAACAATCAAAACCAAGAACTATAAACCCTAATTGCCGTTTTCAAGAGAGGAAAAAAGTAGAGAAAAGCATGAATGCCAATTACAACGCCAAATCGCGACTATACGGGAAAAACTAATGTGGTATGGTCGTGCCACTGGGCACGGACCCACCGTGCCACATCTCTGGCTTGCGTTTCCTTATTCCTCTGGGTGGCACGGTCGGTCTGCATGGCATGGTGCCACCGTGCCACTCTCTCTTGGCTTGAAATCCTCCTTTGTAGCTCCTATTTGGCGCGGCGCTAGCTTGTTTTTCTCATTTCTTTCAGTCTAACCCCTGAAAACACAAAAACACACTTTTAAGTAGATTTGAGGTAAAGAATGACTAATCAACCTCTAAACTCCCGGGATTTTACCAGAAATCGCCAAGATGAGAGGTAAAAATCATGCCTAAAAGTGTGTGAAATAGAGGTTTATCAGGTACAGTTTGAGTGAGCTCACTAATCGAACGAATTGTTAAGGGTGTAAGTCGAGTAACTTGTTTTCTCATGAATGAGTTAAGTATTAGTCCAATCGAAGGTTGTTTGTTTATTTGCTTGTACGCCTTGACGGTTTGAAATTGAATGATTGGAAAGTCTTAACGCTAAGCCCATCTTTGCCCCCGAAGTACGATTTGCTCCTCGGGCCCCATAATGGAGTGAGCAGACGTACTCAAAGGTTGGTGGAGAGAGAGGTAGAAGCAGTTAGACTATTTCCTTTCGAAAACCTAACGACCGTGCAGGTTAAAGCCCTTTATTTAGGGAGTTAGAGCCGAGCCAAGTTTTCTTACACCGAAGGTTTAACTCTCAGTTAGTGATGATAAGGTAGTTTAGATTCGCAAATACGTGCCCTTATGTTTATCAAATGTTGCTCGTAGATGCGTATGTGCTAAGATGTGTACATTGATAGAATCCTTCGTTTTGAGCTAGGAAAGGAATGATTGGAAATTAGTTGCTATGATTGATAATCCTACTAAATGGTACCTTGCTAATGTGAATTTTGAATTTCCAGAGTGAAATTAAAGGATATTTTCGTATGCATGCTTGAAAAACTATGTGCTAGTGGTAGCATGTGAATAAACATTGCGTAAAGTGTACCTACCGTTCTTCTTCTTTGCCATTGTTACCTAATCCGTGTATTACTTGCTTTCTATTATATGGATTGTTATCCATGATTGGAGTGACAATGTTTTGGCTTGGACGAACCCTAATACACGTAGAAAGCGAAAGGGAGGAAGAACCTAGTAGACTTTGGAATTGTACATAGTAATGATCTCCACTAAGGTAAGCGAACTACAGTGAGACCCATATGATCACCTATGGGATAGGTGTACCTTGTAGACCCTCAACACATACCTATAAGACCATTAACACCGTACTTCTTACCCATGTTAGTTGATTGATGATCAGCAGTACGTTTTATGAGTGAATGGTACAGTAAATACATGTCATTGGAGTTGCTTATCATGAACTTTAGTTGCGTAGTGGCTGGATTGATTAAGTGGTTTAACCTATGCGAACCATTGCTTGTACGATCTCTGAGTCATTACTTGCACTCCACATGTTCTATTAGCCCATGATATGGTTTGAACAACTATATACATACGCACTTAATGCATGATGTGGTGACCTTAGGTGTCTATCTTCACCTTTGCTTGCCTTTGTGCAATCCATGCTTGACTTGCGTTTGGTTTGGTAGGTGACTTGATTATCCAGACGAATGAAGTTTCATAATACACGGCATGACATGACCTTTGACTCGTTGTTTGCATGCATGTATTCTTGCCGTAGCATTATCTTCTCAGTTGTTTCTATCGACATACCATGCTAGTTCATGCCATTCATGATTCTTCATCTTTAGTGCTCTGTTGTAGACCCTACGTGATGCCAATGTGAATTCGAGTGTTACTCCAAGTCCCTTCATTGTCAATGTGATGTAATATAATGTTTTTACTGCTTAGGTGCGATGTGATAGCTTCCTGACCAATTGATTTGACTTCAGAGTGACCCAATATCTTGATGCCTTTGAATGGACCTGACTAAGTTAATTGCCTTCATACGAACCTGACATGTCCTGAATAAGTTGTCATGAATGAAAGGGCCTAAAAGTTAGCTGGGATTGATGTACAGACATCGGAATGTTGGTGCATATATTTTCCTTTTCTAAATTGCTTGCCATGTATGTTTTAGATGCGTTCATGCTCCCCGAGACTCCTAAGCTTAAGAATATTGGGTTGCTAATACTATACAATTCCATTGTGCTTAAATGATACTATGTGGTGCTATGTGACATTTCTATTACTCTAAATGTGTTATAGTAGTTTCCATGTTAATAATTGTGATCCCAAAAGTAACTTGAATTCATGTTTTAGAATGAGACCGCTAGTGTATGACCTTAAGATGTCATTCTCTCAATTGTCGTGCCTTTAGATGCCCACTTATAGATGCATATGCATAGAATTATTGCTTGCCATGAGAACTGAGTCTAGATTATTGAAAATCTATGTTTCATTTTCAAAACAAACTCAATATGGTTATCCATGCCAACTCATTTGCCCATCTTCAATGCGATTTGCCCTTGGCGCCTAAATAGAGTGAGTAGACACTTGAAGAGGACTGGCGAGGAGGAGACTGGATACCACAAGCCATTTCCTTTCGATTTAAAAGAAGTAATGTCTTCAAAATGACCTTTTGGAAACCTACTGCGTAAATCCTAGTTATGTGTGTGCATTCTAGGAAAGACCGAATTTAGATTTAGAATTTTGAGGACGAAATTCTTTTAAGGGGGGAAGAATGTAAGACCCGCCTTCGTTATTTTTTTCGTTAAGTTGCCTGTATTACCTTTTTACGATATAAATTCGTATTTTTAGCCACTATATGAGTTAAATTATTATCGATGTGCTTTTAGGAGCTATAAGTTTATTAAAAAGGGGTTTATTATTGCTATTATTGATTTTAAAGTCAATTCGTGCCGTTTATGCCTTTAAATTATATCGATAGTTTAATTTAGTCGTTATTCGATTTATTTAGTCATTTCCCGAGTACGATTAGGTTTTCAAAACCTCAGAATTAGTTTCGAGGTTTATGAAAATCGAACCTTTATATATTTGGGAACGAATAGTCGATAGAAGGTCATTTTAGCGACTGGATTTAGAATAGGAGGTTGCGAGGTTGAACTAGAAATTGTAGTTGACTGAGCTATTGACCAAAACAACCAAACCAAAAAAAAACATAAGGGGTCGAAGCCCCTTTCTCTATCAGACAGAAAGAGAGAAGCACGACAGGGGGGGTCTCCAAATCCCTGGCCGTAACCCACGCATGGGAGAGAGAGGAAGAGAGAGCGAGGGGCCGACAGGTGGCGAGCTAGGGCCGACAGACGGCGGTGGCGGTGCACCGGCGAGTTGGGCGCCGACCGACCTCTGTCCCATCGAAAGAACAGAGAGAGAGAGAGAGAGAGAGATCGAGCGAAAGAGAGAGAGAAGGAGGGGGGCTCCGAGCAATCTGCCACCGACGACCATCGCAACCAAGGCCGGCGAACCACCTCACGCGTGGCTGAGCCGAAAACTGGGCGCTGCCAATGCTGGTTTGGCATGAATCCGGCCGAATACCCAGCAGATTTGGAGCATGCAAGGTGAGTTTCGAACCTCTTTTCTTCTATAAATTGGATTCTCGCCCTAATTCCATCTCAATTGTGCCTAAATTCCTCAGAAATCGCGAGTTAGGTTTTTGGGTTTGGGCTAGGTCGGGTCACGCACGAAGAGCAGGGGAGTATCTGGCTGTCGGTGTTCGATTTTTTGGCGTCAATTCAAGCTAAATCGCGTGTCTCTAGCGTGGAATCGAGGTGGGTGTTCCTCGCCTCCTAAGCTATTACTATTTTTCAAAAATATTTTTCAGCAGATTGATGTTGCATGTCAGATTAGGGTTGGCTAAATTCACTAGAAATGTCAAGAAGTAAATTATATATGTTTAGCATCGATTCGAATCAAATTAGTTAATTTATACCTGAGGTTTCAGTTCGAATTGAATTAGATATTTTTAGCTCCGATTCGAATCAATTTAGGTGAATTATGCTTGAAATGTTAATTCGAAGTGACTTACATATGTTTAGCATCGATTCGAATCAAATTAGTTAATTTATACCTGATGTTTCAGTTCGAATTGAATTAGATATGTTTAGCTTCGATTCGAATCAATTTAGATGAATTATGCTTGAAATGTTAATTCGAAGTGATTTACATATGTTTAGCTTCCATTCGAATCAATTGACGTAAATTATACCTGAAATGTTAATTCGAGGTGGTTCAGACATGTTTAGCTTCAATTCGAATTAATGGACGTGGAATATGCCTGAAATATTAATTCGAAATGAAATTATGTATGCTTAGCTTCGATTCAAATTAATTTAGTCAATGTATGCCTGAGATTTTAATTCGAACTAAGTTATATATGTTTAGTTTCGATTCGAATCAATTTAGTTAAATCAAGCTGGAAGTATTGATTCGAAGTAAAGTATGTATGTTTAGCTTTGATCCGAATATATACAATCAATTCATGCCTAAGTATGAACTTCGAAGTGCATCGTACGTCTTTAAAACCAACGTTTATGAATGTTTGGTCGTTCCATGATCGTGTATGAACTTCGAAGTGCATCGTATGTGTTTAAGGTTAATGTATATAAATGTTTAGATAATCTATGATCGTCTATATGCTTAACTATCCCATAATGACTTACTAACTCTGAAGAAAATTATAAATGCTTAGAGCCTTATCATGTTTGAACTGCTAAGTAAGGTTCTATAGTCTTATATGTGGATGTGATGATATGTATGTGTACGTATATTTGCTGTAACGCACTGCTGAGTGGTGCTGCTTGCCAGGTAAGCACCTAAACCTTACTTTTTCATAAATTAGTATGATAATATGTTATGATTAATAAATTGAAAACCGAGACGGTAGTTGGATGGTTTAAGGTAGAACTATGAGTGGCTCGAGGTCTTTGTGGTACGGTGCTTGTGAGGAGGGAGCCTGGGTTGTGAATTAACCGCAATCGTGTGGATTACGAGGCCGTGTGTGGCTCATTGTGCTGAATTGATTATGAAGTGCATAAATGTGATACATGTGGACCCCCTTCCCTTCGATGTTCTCAAGTTGCATTATGTGCATAATAGTGAGTTTTTCAAAGAATGATTTCATATTTTGAAATGATAGGAGCCATAATTATTAGTGTATGATGGCCTATTTTAACTAAATGAATACAGTTTTGGGAGTGAACTCGCTCGAACGGGGGAATCCCTAAAGAGTTTTATAAATCCATGCGTTGTATGAAAAGTATTTCGCTGCGAGAGGCAGCAAAATTATTAGCCGTTATGGCCGATACGCTTTAAATTGGCTAAGATAATGTGCTTCGGACAATATGATATGATATGAATGATGTTAGCCTAGAGGATAAGTCTTGGTACTAGGAGACCCTAGAAGATCCTGATGAGGGTAATGTAATGGTCCGATATGTTATATGTAGCCATCCCGGGAGTAAGAGCTTAAGGGTGAGCATTAGGTCTCACTATGGGGTTGAGAATAGATCTCACCCAATCAGCACCCTATAATGATCTTATGGCAGATGTATTTTTCTAAAAAGCAAAGAAAAGCAATTGGCACTTTGCCTTTTTATATGTTTCGAAAGGAAAGAAGGTTTTTACGGGCCCTAAGAGGCCATATGAAATAAGATATGAAAAGCTTATAAGGGTCTTTGCATGACCAATCACTACAAGAAAACACGTGTTTTGAAATCGAAATATTCGGTTTCAAAACGGTGAATTCGGTTTCTAAATTACATTAGAAACCGAATTGAAACCGAAAGTTGGCCGTTTCTGCAGGCTTGGTTGCAAAGTAATTCGGAAACCGAAGTTGATTCGGTTTCTAAATCTGAAACTGTAATTTGAAACTGTTAGGCCATCGGTTTCAAAATGTTGGAAACCGAATTCAGCTATCGGTTTCAATTTTTTGGCAACCGAATTCAGCATCGGTTTCTAAATGTTGGAAACTGAATTCAGCTATCGGTTTCAAATTTTTGGAAACCGAATTCAGCATCGGTTTCTAATTTGTGGAAACCGAATTCAACTATCGGTTTCTAAATGTTGGAAACTGTACGCAGCATCGGTTTCAAATTTTTGGAAACTGAATCTGAACAACGGTTTCTAACAATTACAAACCGAGTATCATTTGCAACTGGAATGCATGAATCCTGTCAATAATATCATTATCGGTGTCTAAATTTTGAAACCAAACTTCCTGTTTCAGCAGCCATGTCCTAAGTAAGAACACAACTCAACCATTTGCAACTGGAATGCATGCCATATACTCCAAAATACATGAATCCTATCAATAATATCAATTTACAGTCCCCCAAAATACATACCATATCAATACGGTTTGCTAAATTTGCTGGAATGCATACCATACCAATTTGCTAAATTTACAGTCCCCCCAAAAAAGCTTCAAGATCCTGTCAATAAGGTTTCCAAAATACATGAATCCTGTCAATAATACCCCAAAAAAAGCTTCAAGAGCTATTTGCAAAATCTACAGTAATACTCCAAAATACCAATCCATATGACTCCACAAAAGTGAAAGTATATGCATAGTAGAGATCTAAAGCACCCCAAATCAGAAGGCATCTCTGTGCATATATGTTGCAAGCAATCTACTTTTCTAAATCATGGAGTTCGGATGGGTGACCAAGCAAGCTGAACATGAGTGCCATTTGGGATTGAAAACCTAGTAAGGCTTGTTTTTGGTCCTCCATCATCTTACATTGTGCCTCTAACATTCGTTGTTGGTCCTCCATCATTTTGGTTTGCTCCTCCAGCTTTCTTTGTTGTTGCTCGAGTTGTCTTTGCTGCTCTTCCATTGAAGTTCGTTGTTGTTGTAGTTCATTCTTTGTGGAGTTAAGCTCGGTCTTCGTCATTTCTAATTCACTTTGAAGCTGGGAGACGATGGAGGGAGTGTAACAAGGCATCTTCCAAGTTATGGGGTGTACTGGCTTCTCGTAGAAAAGACCGGCACTATTGCCCAACCCATAAACGGTGCCTTTATTGCTCCACCCCCCAACCGCTTCTAGGAAAAGGCTATCATCCTCTGTTGATGGGGGGACTTGTTTTGCTACTTTCAATGATTGATATTTCTCCTGCAAATTAAATGTAATAAAGCAATAGTGTATGCGAAGGTAAGCTTGACAAAATTAAAACTGAGACTAGAACTTTCAATTGATCTCACACAACTAGATCATTCAATCACTGATCTACTCTTTTACAGAAAGAAATGTTCTTTTCCCATAATAGATAATAGCTTAGTAGCTAGCAATCATTAACATAATAATAAGATAGGTACTCCTTGAAAAAGCTTTCAGCAGTTTGAAACTATAGATATTTAAAAACTTACTGCCAATCTAAATCCACAACAATTTAGCACACTTTAAACTTTGAAGGTTGCCAAACTTGTAACTTTTCAGAGTAGCAAGATGGTGAGGTGAAAAAGAAAAAAAAATCATTTTTGTAAATTCTGACAATTTGCAATTGGGGAGTTAAACTTTCTAAGACACTAAACTATCATCAACCTAAGCTATGTTGATTAGGCATCCAGATATGCTAGGATTCTATGGTCTGCTGCACTAATTAAACGAAGTCAGTCTAAAAACATAGATTGTCTTAGACTGAGTTCAAATTAAACTTCTTTGCTCACATAAAAGCTCCTTCCTAATAGGTTCATAGTTCAGTTCAGGACATGCTTTTAAACTGGGTTTCCTTTTCATTTGGGAAGGCCTTGTATTGGCATGTCACCTTAGAGGGGGATGTATAAGGTTACTAGCAAAACTTTGGACTAAAAAAAAAAAATTAAAAATCGTGGCCGATAAGTAAATTAACATACAAAAGTCAGAGTTCCCTTCGAGCAACCAATAGCATGACTGTTTGACAACATCATAAGAACCCTCCATGACTGTTTGACAACACAATAGGGTTTTCAAGAGAAAGTGTGAATACGCATGATTTTGGCATCAAACACACAGGGTCGCATGTTCTCCAACTAATAGCATTTCCACATGATTTTGGCATATGTCCAAAATAATAGTATTTCAATGAATAATCAACCGACATAGAATTATTGTTGGGGTGAATCATTTAATAAATATTCGGAGGAAACACTGTTTAATTATGCTAATTATTTATGGTAGTCCAATGATTTTTCCTCATGTCCCGACTGCCGAAGATTTGTGCTGGATTTCATCTTGGGGTCAGGGGACTGAATTGATGTTGAAATGAAATACCGCGCTGGGTTGACAGCCCATGTATGTGTGTTGCATTGTCACATATTAATGTTCCAATACATTGAACAACAGTAATAAGTCCAGTGCATCACAGTGCATCCATGCCATGTATTTTCACCTTGCATCACAGTGTATCACAGTTCAAATGGTCGGAACTAGTTAACTCAAACATCCAGATGCAGTGAACTTGTTCTAATATCGAGGTCCATTAGCTTGAGTCCACAACTGAGTTCCACTAGCTTTAACTTGGAAAATTGAGAGTTAAACAGGAAAAGCCACAAACAACAAATGCAGAAAAGTTGTAACCACAAACTGAACAATTTTAAGGGTCCTCACAACTGAATGTTTTCATTTATGTCTTCAGGGCAATTAATCAAATGTGGGTATTTACTTTGCCAGGTCAGAATGAAGAATGTTTAAACATGGAGAATGTGTTAATGATCAGAAGGCACAAATCGGAACATTCAACCATCTGTTAATGCACATCACTTTCCGATACTCCAAGGGCATGCCCATCAATTTCCAGTCCAGAATGTTTAAGCATGCCCAAGCTCTGAGATGAATACACTCCCAGACCATTCAACCATTTCAACCTAACCAAATCAGTAACCCTAATGTTCATTGTGACAAAAACCGAAACAAAATTGACAACCCTAATGCTCAATCCAACACAAATCGGAACAAAATCTAACAATTTTCACCAAGAACGACCAAATTAACGGTACCTGGAAGCGATTTGCCGGTGAAACCTTTCCTCTGTCCTTGCTGCTGCAGCCGATTGGCTGAGATGGACCACCCGCAGATGTGCTTCACTGGAGATGAGTACTTACACGCTGGAGATGGCTTTCCTCTCTCTCACACCAGGTTCCTCTCCTGAAGATGGAGGCGATTGGGATTCGGGTGTGGGGATATGTCGAGGACAGAGCAGCGGGAAACCATGAAAAGAGAGGGAGTGAGGGACGCATGAAGGGTTTTGGAACAATTTAACAAAAATTTTAAAAAAAAATTTGGAAACCGAAATTTTAATCGGTTTTCTTTTAGAAACCGATTTTTGCATCGGTTTCCCCATTTCGAAACTGATGGGGGTATCTGTTTCAGAATTAGAAACCAAATTAAGGGTTTCTAATTGCGGTTTCCAAACGTGAATTTTGAAACTGTCTTCCTTTCGGTTTCCAATTTCGGTTTCTAATCGTGTGCATTTTTGTAGTGAATACGAAATGAAATGTCTTTTGAAAGAGCAAGAGCCTCAAGAGGCTAAGCAAAATGCTTTCAAGAAAAGAAGAAAGGTTTGCTATGCATGTTATGTGCTTTTCTTAAGAAT
>JAKOGI010000015.1:1667500-1915000 GCA_029747015.1 Carnegiea gigantea | reverse complement strand
CACGGTAAAGGACCTTCAATTAAGTTCAGCTTCCTCTGGAGGGAGATCTAGATGGTGTCCATGGTGTATATTTGCGTGTACTTGACAGCTGAAGTTGTATTTTTCATGGGTATGTGTATTGTCCTCGTCCGTACCATTAGTTATCTGAAATGCTTATATATAGTAGTATATGTTTGTCGTTTGATGTGGTTGTTGCAAACATTTACTATCTTGTAACAAGCAATTATCCATTTGCTACCATTGGCACTTAATAGGGCCTGGTGGGTGTGTTTCATGCTTGCCACTCAACAAATGCATGGAGGATAGTGTAATCACAAATTACAAAGATTGAATTTTTATAGATTCAGTTGAATCAACTTGGGTACAATCTCTATAAATACAATCTTCTGATTCTCTCTTTTTTAAGGATGGATTTGTCAACCTTTCAATCAAGGGGGTAGGGGCCTATTTATAGGAAAGCCTCCCCCTTGAAAATCAATATGTACCTTAACTTGAGTTTTGGGCCTTGACCTGAGTTTTGGACTTTTGGGGGCTTTCAATAAGGTTTTATCTTAAACTGCTTTGACTTTCATTTGTTTTAACTTTGACTTTGATTTTAACTTGGGAGTCTCCCGGGCTTGGGCGAACATTGACTTGCAAGTCGCCTCGAGTTTTGACCAGATGTTGACTTGAGAGTCGTTTGATGTTTGACTTGTGAGTCGATGTAAGTCTTGACCTTTGACATTGACCTTTGACTTTGACTTTGACTTTGACTTTGACCGCGCCTTGACTTGAACGTCATTCGGGCTTTAGGTCGTGACTTGACTTGGTAGTCGTCTTGAGTCTCGATTTGGACTTTGACTTGAATTTTGACTGAGTCTGGACTTGAAAGTCATTTGGGCTTTATCTTGGACTTGACTTGTGAGTCTGTTTTGAGCTTGACTTGTGAGTCTTTGGGCTTGATTAAATTAATTAAAAGGGTTGACCCAATTAATTAATCTGCTTTTGTTTTGGTACAGTATGAATAAATTTTTAATGCCTACAGATAGCAGTACATAAAATTGAGGGTTGTTAGCCAGCAACGAAGGCAAGGAAAAGTTATGCATACAACTCCGCAATTTTTTCCTAGAGAGCACACTAATCGATTCTCGTGATGTATTCAACTAGGGCTCCAAATTAAATGCTGAGGTTGGCTTGTGTATAAGTTCCCATGTATGTGAGGGACCAAATGGGACCTTACAGAAGTCGAAACACATTTACTTTTTAATTGCCTGCCTATTCATGTATCTTATGAAACAATGAATCCACCTTCTCTACATCTCTATTTATTTGAAGTAGGCTTTTGAAATTGGTTGATAGAACAAGTCACAGATATATGGTTGAGGTCCGGGGACGGTCACCTTGAAGCCCCTAGCAGACACAAAGGCCCACGTAGTTCTGTTTGCTGAAGCAGGAAAAGACTCTGTGGATTCCGTCTTCCGTTTTTCCTTACCGACAGCCACAATGGCGAAGCTCCTAACAAAGAAGGGAATGGTGGGTAGCTTAGGGAATCTATATAAAAGCATCAAGGTGCTGAGGGGTGACTACATTCAACCAACCATGAGAAACTTTGTTCTGATTGGTGTTATCATTAGCAGTATAACCTACGTTAAGCTTCCTTTTTTTATGCTTAATGATGCATCTCCTCTAAGAAGCATGCCTATGAATTACTATTGTTGCCCTGAAAAAGGCGCAGAAGGGTGCGGAAACTGTAACACAACTGGCCCTGCAACGGTTTGCCCTCTTATTTTCAATTTGTCTCTGTCTATTTTATTTTTTTACTTTTTCAATATCTGTTTTTCCCCTACGTGTACCATCCAAAATTTCACAAATTATTATTCTTTGTATGGGCACAATTACAACATATTTATGATATTAGTTTTGGGTTTTCATTTTTGGTATTGGGAGTTGAGCAACTACACACACGGGGCAACCTCACCCCTATATCAGAGGCTTTTTTGATAAATAGACTTCAAATTTGATTTATAAGGGAAAAGGTGATGATATACATTGCATCTTGGTACAAGATATTATTAAATGTCTTGTCTAATTTTAAATTAATATATTTTATAATTTAAAATCAACAAATTTTTAATGATTATTTTTAGTTATGAATTGTTAAATTTAAATATTCATTGGCTACGTCAATAAAGTACTAAAATGAGACCCTAATCGAATCATCGCCACTTGCGAACCGAGGTCATATAATAAGCATATTTTAGAAATGTGATAAATTATGAATAAAAAATAGTTTTTATAAATTATAATACACTTCCACCATTCGATCATACTATTTTTTTCAATTTCCTAACGTTGTAATATGAATTTTAAATCAGGACAAGACATTTAAGAAATGTCTTATAGCAAGATATTTATCATTTTGCCAAGGGAAATTAGCACTTATAAATATGAGCAAGAGATTTTGTCATTTGCAATGGATAATATTAAGGGTTTGTTCTTTTCGTTGGTAAATTGGGGTTGGTAAAAGGGTAAATTTAGTTGAGGTAGGTTGAAGTAGGTTAAAGTTGATATTTTTCGTTGAAGTAGTCCAAAAAAGATTGAAATTGATTGAAATTGGTTAAACTGGGTTGCAGTTGGTATATTTTTTGAGGTTGGTTAAAATAGTAAGAATAAAAATTTGAAGGAGATGGATTAAAATAGGTTAAAGTTGATTGAAGTGGGTTAAAGTAGGTTGAAATTGATATTTTTTATTGAAATAAATTAAAATAGATTAAAATTAATTAAAATATATTAAAGTTGATAAATTGAAAAAAACCAATAAAAAAAATAGGCCCTAAAGGTCGTCCCTGATAACCGCACGCATCACCTGCCTGATTCGTAAAAGTTCATTGAATAATGTAGTTGAGCAACTACACGTGTGCTAGGATGTATTGGCATTTGGTATTAGAGGAGGCCCTACATTTTGCTTATATTTGGAGTGCTTCACTTTCAGATTCTGTGTTCTAAAAAGTATGGGTGAGTTTCTACTTTCTAAGACGGTTTTGATTTTTATTCAGTATTTGTTATTGAATAAGAAGGAATACATGCATGTCAGGCTACATTTTAATTATTTAATTCATTTATAAGATATTAATGATTGGGTGCTTCAAATTTGAACTTCATATTTTGATTTTGTTTAGTAGGCATATGCAGGTCTTATATATCCATTTGATGGCAATCCTTATGTGTAACGGCTAAATTTAATTCTTGTAAAGGTTAATTTTGGTATGGATTTTATTTTCTCTTTTAATTTTCATTTATAATTTTTACAATAACTTCTCAATGTATTATTCATGTCTCATATTTAGAGCATTATAAGAGAAGTGAGTGTTTATTGGCAAAATTTCTATGAATTATTGTTAAAATCTTAGTTTGAATATCACATTTATGAACTTTGATTGCTCATTTGCACTAAAAAAAATATGGGCATGGAGTAATTAAGGGGTGAAACTAGGGGCGACTAGGAGTGGCCAAGGTTGGGATCATTAATATATTTTATGATGAGCAATGCATTTCACATTAATGGAAATAGCTCAGTTGGTCGTGGGCTTGATGCAAATGGCAGATGATGACTCACCCACCCATGTGTTTTTTTCCGATTATTATTAAGCCAAAAGGCTAGATAAGGGCACAAATAGATGAAGTCCGAACAAAAACAAGCACTGTATGACACCCTTAACCTACCTCCTCATCTCCCCTTAGTAATTACTATTAGCAAAAAGCAAAGAATTGCAATCACCTCCAAATGCAAATGATAGTCCAAAATCTAGTGATTGCCAAATTTAGCTATGTCTGCTGCATCCAATCTAACACTACTGATTATCCAATAACGAAATATAGACATGCTTCCCACCGCAAAAATACTAGCTAATACCATCTAATGTCATCACATACGGAACTTTGTACACACCTTCTTCCTCCTAACTCAAGCCTTCCACCATTGACTTGTAGAGATAATCAACACACAATGTGATACCTCTTGAAAATAATGGCAAAAGCTAGCTCTTTTTTATACCTACTCCTTATCCCACATAGGAGGATTGGAAGCCCCTTGTGGGGTTTTTATTATTCCTTTTTTCTTGGACTTGTTAAATTCCTTTGGACTTGGTTTTAGTAGGGTTGTGGGGTGAAGATGAACCATCAGACATGCACGAGCACACTGCCCGGTCCAGTCCAAGCGCGGCGCAGCTGTCGCCATGGGATGTGGACCTTGTTTGCTAATTTTTGGAGAAAAACTCTTTTAATTTGTTGTCTAGCTGCGAAGCAGTCAACATTTACTTGCTGATTTCTCTGTCCTTTTTCCCCTAGTAATGGCTGGTGGCCTTGATTTCAGCCATGAAATTCCATCAGTTACATGAGTTTTCTCACCTCCAATAGCCCTTTTTTGTAGTTTTTTACAGTATAAATACCCAGCTACCTTGCTGCTGCAACACACACCTAACAACTCTCTTCCTCTCCTCTTTTCTTCTTTGCTACCTATTCTCTGCAGTGTTCTGGGAAATTACAGTATTGTGTATTCCAATCTTCTAGCCGTGAGTGTATGCGTTTAGAGGCTAGCCGTGTAAACCTCGGGGTGTGAACAACTACTTCGATCTGCACCCAGGTCAAGCCAAAATCACTTTCAAGGCAGTGGTACTCCATAGCATAACTCTCCTTCTCATTTCCCTGCCATTAATTTAGACATACATTTCCTATAATTTGAAAGAGAATTCTGTCATACACAAATCAATGACTCTCTCATTTGACAAAGCCCTCTAGACCTCTCAAAACTTGAACCTCTAAACGGAGCCAACTAGAAACATTGGTCCCAAAAGTTTCTAATTTTCTTTGAACAGTGTTAGAAATCGACTATGTGTTGTTCTCTGACGCAATTGAAGAGAATAATGCATCTAAAACCTCTGCTGCTTCCCTTGATGGTGCAGTCAAAGACAAAAGCAAACCTACTGATGAGGCTACGATAAAAAAAATTTTGAGAAAGACAATGAAAAGATTAGGGGGGGGCATCTGTCGAATTATATGACTAACCCCTTGTGGGATTTATTTGTCACATTCAAATCTACAAAAATCATAGGAGAGAGACTAGAAGTCAAATATAGAGCTAATGATACAGGAAAAAAGAAATACATGGTTGGTGAATGGCTGAGATTTCAAATCACTGATGATAAACCAATCATGGAGTAGGTTCATGGCTATGAGAACCTATGTATTGAAGTTCTAAATGAAAACATGAAGATGTGCGAGATTCTGCATGGTAATGTCTTGATTGAGAAATTCCCACCTTCATGGAGTGACTACAGAAATCAGTTGAAATATAAAAAGAAAGATCTCACCCTACACGAACTGATTATTCACATGAGAACTGAAGAGGCTAATCATTTCAAAGATAAGCTGGATTGTCTATCTTTAAATTCTTCTAAAGCTAACATAGTTGAATCTGTTAAGGGTAAAGGTAAGAAGAATCCAAAGTCGAACCATTCTAGGCAGCAGAACAAGTTCAGCAACAAGATCCAGCAACCAAAGAGGTTGTGCTATGCCTGCGGCAAACCAGGGCACAAAGCATACCAGTGTCCACTCCGCAAGAGGCGGTCTCAACTGAACCAAGAGCATGCCAGGTAACCTATAGCTCAAGCCGACCTTGCTGAGGACATTGAAATTATCTATGTAGTAGTTGAAGAGGCAAACTTGGTGGCAAACAGTGCTGAACAGGTTCACGACACTGGAGTTTCAAGGCACTTATGCACTAACAAAGAACTTACGCAGGATTTGAAAGACATGATAGATGGTAAATGCATCTACATGGAGAACTCTATGACTGCTAAAGTTATGGGTAAAGGGAATATTCTTCTTAAATTTACTTCCAGTGTCGTATGTGTCTTCCCTTCATAGAACTTGATTTCTGGTATACTTCTGAACAAAGTCGGACTGAAAACTGTTATTAGAGATGACAAAGTTGTTATCTCTCATCCTGGGGTTTGTTGAGAAGGGATACCTAAGTGGAAGTTTGTTTGTACTTAATCTTGCTTTTGAGACCATGAATGGAAATGTTTCTAATTCTACTTATATTGCTTAGTCTGTTAATCTATGCCATGGCAGACTAGGCCATGTTAATTTTACTTCCATAAAACGACTTAAGAATATGCGCTTAATTCCCACCGTGAATATTGATAATTTTTCTAAATGTCATGTATGTAAAAGACAAATATGCCAAAAAGCCTTTCAAACCTGCCACTAGTAGAAAAACATAATTACTAGTACTAGTGCATTCGGACCTAGCAGACTTCAAAAACATAGTTAACAAAAAGGAGAAAAAAATATTGCATCACTTTTGTGGATGACTGCTCGAGACATACTAGAGTATACCGCCTTAGGTCCAAAAATGAAGTTGAGGAAATATTTTTGAAATGCAAAGTAGAAGTGGAAAACCAACTAGATGAAAAAATCAAACGACTTAGAATCGATAGGTGTGGACAATATAAGATTAGCTCTCTGACTACCTTTTCTGAGAAAAATGGTATCATACATGAGGTTAGTGCACCCCGTATTTCCCAACAGAATGGGATTGCTCAACGCAAAAATAGAACCCTTAAAGAAATTATGAATGTCATGCTTCTAAGTTCATGGCTTTTTAATAATATGGAGGCAAGCTGTTTTATCTACCTATTATATTCTTAATAGAGTACCTCATAAGAAGTTAGATCGAACTCTATATGAACTATGGAAAGGCCACGCCTCCAACTTGAGCTTCTTAAGGGCATGGGGGTGTTTGGCTAAAGTTCCCCTGCCTGAGCTAAAATGAGAAAGCATCGGTCCTAAAACCTTTGACTCTATGTTTATTAGTGATACCCAAAATAGTGCTATATATAGAGCACTTATGAGACCTAAGGTGTGCGCATGGCCTTAAAAAGTGCAAATTAGTCACCGTGGAATACACAATGGCCATAGGGTTGATATGGGTTGTGGGGATCTCAATCATAATCTATCAAGTTCAAAATTCATTCACTTGATAGATTCGATTATTGTCCTACTTTACTGTGTATCAATTTAATCAAAAGACATTGATACTTAAGTATCTAAATTATTTTTTTACCCAGATCGATTCTTCGCTAATCTGTATGCGATTAGTGGGGGATTGTTGAATGTAATAGCAAAAGGTAGCTCTTTTTCATACCTACTCCTTGTCCCACATAGGAGGAATAGAAGCCCCAAGTGCAAGGTTTATCGTTAAGTACTCAGGGTGTTGTCCACAACGAGTTGGGTTTCAAGTATCAAGATTCGCTCAAATGTTCAATCTATCCCAAGTGAAAAGGGAAGAAAGGCACCCTACACTAAGCTAACAACCATACAAAATGAACCTTGTAATTGTAATTAGGCCAATTGACGAACCAAGTAATCCAGGTGAGTTCTAACCTACCTAAGCTCTACTAAAAACAAGAGATGATCGGTTACGCCATCGAAGACTACCCAAGCCCTCTCTTAAGGGTCATGAGTTAGTCTAACTAGTCTAAAAACCTATTTTCATGGGGTTAGCTTAATTAGACCACAAAATTAGCAACCCTCAGACCTAGCTAAGATCGGAACTATTTTCATGTCTCGAACCCAGCTATCCCCTCTTCCACATAGCTAATTGATCTCACCTTTCGGTATAAGTCAATTGCCTAAAAATAAAGATGGAAGCTCTCTTAAGCATTTCATCAAACACTTGGTACGCATGAGAGAAAACTCTATGTTCTAGGTATAAATTGGTGTGGTTAGACCTAATCCAAGACTAATTAGTCATCAAGAGGCTAATCACAATCCAAGCCAACTAAAATCAACAACTAATCATCAACAAAACCAAAAAAACCCCAAAACAAACCTAAACTAGCAAATAACTCAACAAACATGAAAATGAAGGAATTAGTCTAAACTAGCATGGATGAAAAGAGCTACTAAACATGAAATCATAATGATAACTAAATATTTAAACTAAATACAATCTAAACTAACATAATGAAAATAAGAGGGAACAAGAAAAGCATGAAATAGAGAGAGAGAGAAAGGGAAACTTATACTTGATTGAATGAATGAACTTGAAATCCACAAGTTTGAATTCAAAAATTAGTCCAATTAAATCTAATAATCTAATCTAATCTCCCTAATGGGGTTTTTATTGCCTAAAACTAACCTAAAGCTTAGCCTAACAATCGCCAAAGGAACCCCTAAAAGTCCCGAAGACAAAGCCTTTTATAGTAATCGAAGTGGGCCGAGAAACATAAGTGGGAGGCCGGGAAACTAGGCTGGCCGACAGCCTGTCGTGCTGTAGACGGCCAGGCCATCGCTAGCTCCTAGCTGGGCTGATGGCTGGTGGCAGCCACCGTCGTGCAGTCCATAGGCTGTCGGTCGCCTGTTGCCTTGTTTTCTTCTTTTCTTCATTTTTTTTTTTTGCTCCTTTTCGCGACACTTACTCTGTTGAACCTATTACCTACAAAAGTTAATAAAACAAGTAAAAATTCTAAAGATTACATTATTATACGAGCTAAAATTAGCCGATAGAGGTTGTAAACTATGAAAAATTAGCGCCCAATAAATACCCCCGCACCTATCTTTTGCTCGTCCTCGAGCAACGAAAAGGAAAAACTAACCTAAAAACCTAATTCACTTTCGTAGGAATTACGGTTGTATTTAGCTTATGCAACAAGTCTTTTAAACCCCTTCGTTCCTCTAAGTGGATGAGTGAAGTTTCTTGAGGGTTTACAGAGAATATACCCACAAAATCTTTGGAATATTTTTGGATCTTTTTCAGAAGCAAATCATATGTACAAGGCCAAGGGGAAAAGATGTGCACATCTAGATCGATTTTATCACCCTAACAACCTAGCTACTAAGCCATATGCAATCAAAACATATGTTCAAGACACACATATGCTATAAATGCATCCGGACTCTCATTTTTCACTCCACGCAACACAATGACACGATTTGTCCACCTTGGTGCTCCGTGCAAAGTGTATTGACTTCAAATGTTAGGCTAAAACTAGGTAAAATGTCATCTCCACTTGGCTTATGACTTCCTTTATTTTTTGTCTTTTTTTTCTTTTCTTCTTTTTTTTCCGCTTTTCTCCTTATGCCCCTTTCGCTCGGGTAGGTAGTTCTTGACTTATTAGGTATTGAACTCCCAGCGGAACAACTTAGCATATATTTAGGCATCTTCCCTATTTAGGGGTTTTGTTTGGATGTGCAAAGCACTTTTTCAAGCCCAAATAGAGGTACCAAAGTTAAGCTTATTTTTGCATCATGCTTTTCTCTTCTTTTTTTTTTCCTTTTTTTCCTCATAATGAAGCTAAAACTTGAAGTCAATTAATCAAGTAAAATGCCCCCAAACCCAAATTTCGACAACTAACACCAAAAGTCAATAATTAAGTGTACAAGATTGGTACAAAGCGCACATGTGAAATAGGGTTATTATGAGAGAACGAATACCACATTGTAGACAAGTGTTCCATCAAGTATATTCCCCCAAAGCCAAGAAGAAAAACTGTACAAATTTCCGAAAAATTTCACAACAATATACACAAAAGGGTCACCCCATACTTAAATCTTACAATGTCCTCATTGGGAGGCGAGGAGTCACAACAACCACAAAAACACACAACACTCAAAACAAGACAAAACAAACAAAAAACACCAAATAAATGCATATAAAAACTAACACATACTCACCCAATTAACACTAAGATCACACATATAGATGCAGTCAATACCACCAATAACAAATGTATACAAAATGAAAAACACCACCAATAACAAAGCACAAATATGTACGAAAGCCACACAAGGTGATCTTAGCCATCAATGGGCTCAACAATATCCAAAATCTCTCCTCAAATTTGATCACCAATAAAAATGCAATCCTAATATCCACAACTAAAGAAAGCCAAAAGAAAGAAAGTAAAAAGAAAAAGAAACACAACCTACTATCCACAACTAAACAAAAAGAAAAAGAAAGGGAAAAAAAAAAAGAAAAAAGAAGAGTTAGAACGATTATACCAGGTCAGGTACTGATTGTACCCAAACTACACCTCTCTAAGACGATGCTGCTAGGGAGGCGTGAGGACCATCAGCCACTCCTCTTCATCACTTAGGACTCGCACCTTAAACTCGGATGCCGTCAAAGCTCATAAAAGCTTGTCAAATGTCAGTGCATACATCTTAGAATGGTTTACGTAAGAGAACACTAGTAAGAGAACACTATCCGTAACTAAACAAAAAGAAAAAGAAAGAAAATAAAAAGAAAAAAGAAGAGTTAGAACGATTATACTAGGTCAGTCACTGATTGTACCCAAACTACACCTCTCTAAGACGATGCTGCTAGTGAGGCGTGAGGACCATCAGCCACTCCTCTTCATTGCTTAGGACTCACGCCTTAAACTCGGACGACATTAAAGCTCATAAGAGCTTGTCAAATGTCAGTGCATGCATCTCAGAATGGTTTCAGCAAGAGAACACTAGTAAAGATGTAGCAAATAAAGTTAGTAACCTCTTAAACTTATCAAATGCCGTAGAAAAATCGAAAACATGATAAAAGAAATTATTCCACATGACTTTCCTAGGCAAGTTCGCTATGTATGTACGATATGGATCAAATGAGAGGTGAGACCCCCTAATATCATCTAGAAACTCATGAAATGCATGCAAGTGAGAGGGTATTGTGGGAAGGAAGGGGGATGAAATGGGGGCTAAGTCAAGTAACTCGGCACGAATGGGGTCAATATGCTCAATGCTAAGAGCAGCACCAATCCTCAAATCATCACTATAATACTCCTCAAAAGAAGGCTGTAACAATGCAATATCGCCTGACTAATCAAGTGAATCATCCTCAACACAACTAGCATCCCCTAAGAGACTCACCCATCTTTAACCCCGTGCACTGAGTTAAAGGGAGGGGAGAAGAAAGTAAGTGCAAGATACCCTCAGTAGTGTCTCTAAGTGTGCTAAACAATGATGGAGCGATGATTGGTAAAGATGTTAAGGGAGGATCAATCACTTCCGCTAGGCCAGTGAATCAATCATAAAATTAGGCTCTACAGGAAGAGAAGACTCACAATCATCATAAAGACTAACCTTATGTCCAGGAAAAGATGAACTAGGATTGGTCTCATGTAATAGGCCACACTCTCTCATCTTATCAATAAAACACTCATGTCCCTCATTCATTGTCTCTATTACGGCATTAAGTTTCGTATAGCATGCATTGAAAATATCATAATAGGGATGAACATTTGCATCATGGTCAAAAGATTGAAATAAGCGCACATAAGAGGAGAATAAGTATGAAAATCCTAGGAAATGGGGGAAGGGTACACGAAAGACTCACTAGCAATCTTGTGGTGCCATTAATACCAAGCCAAAGACTCAAACAAGTCCCACATATCATCAACATCTAAAGAGCACATACCAGCATAACACATGGACTCAAGGCTGGCTTGGGTCCCATGTGTTATCCCCTCAAGCACAATGTAACACCAAAAAGGTACATAATTCACTACTTGTATTCTCATCAATTAACATCATCAATTAGTAGTGATATCCCAAATGATCGGGATGTTACCACTATCTAAAAAAGACAAGGCTTGACTTAAAGATAATTAAACATAACTAAGCTGAATATCGTTTCCACTACACGGCATTTGTAAAAGCAAATCATCAAACCAACATCAACAGTAAATAATGATCTCATAATTTACATCAAATACTCATAATTTACATCAAACATAGTAACTCTTAGCAGAGTATATAGTTCTAACATCAAATATCTCACAATACAGTGCTCAAAATATTTTAGCACTAAACATCACTATTCCTTTTAGACATTCCTGCTTACTTATCTTCTCCAGTCGGCCTGCCAACCGGAGGGTGTTTCACTGAGCATTTTCCTAAAACAAAACATGAAAACATTTCGAATTGTGAGTCGAAGTTCAGTAAATGCATTTCTGTATTATTAAATGCTCATAGAAAAACTAGTTGGGCCCACATTGTAATTTATTTTAATTAAAAATAGGGAATGAGATGACTACAAAACTGTATTATCAATTATTATCTAATAGTGAAACCCTAGTAACTGTTATGATCTGAAGATAGGTGTACACCTGCCAAGCCGATCGGAAGACCTGGCTATAAGATGCGTGGGTAACTGAAAGGTAATGCCCCATAACTGATAACTGATGGGGTCACTAATTATGTGATAAACTACTGATTAAACTAATTCATTGATTTACTTACCAAAATATTATAATTTTGATAAATACGTGCTAATTTCTATAGATACAAATAATGAACGTACCTGGAACTTTTAATGAAATGTCATTGAGTATGATTATGCACAAAAGGGGAGAAAATGATAGATTAGGCCCTATCTCTATGCAAAAATATCATTATAGGAACATATAGTTAGCAAATGTATTTATTTTCATAGTTAATACTTTAGTGAAAGAAAACTAAGGGCATAATAGGGGATAAAGTAAATGACTCATAATCTAATCTTCCGATCTCTATTTAAGACCCTAATTTCCCAATATAGAAAGCTTAAGAAGTTCTAAAAATTTTCATTCAGAGAAATAGGGCTAGAAGACAAGTGTACCAGTTTTGGTCGAACCTTTGTAGTTCTAGCAAAATGGCCATAACTTTGTCCACAGAACTCAAATTAAGGCGATTCAAACGGTATTTAAAAGCTAACACACTGAACTATCTACTCACCAAAAATACAATTTTTGGCTGGGCCAATCATTACTAGTTTATGGGCAAAGTTTTCCTTATTTTCTGCCATTTTCCAACCCCAATTGTCCTAGCTTTCTCCTCTCTTTTCACACAAATTCTCATCTAAAATCAATCCCTTAAATCATGCAACAAAGCTTTGGACCTCTTATCATCATGCAAAACCATCATACTCAATTTCACTTCATGATCATATACATCAAAGATTCATTTTTCAATCAAATATACACAAATAACATGCTTGATATTAAAGGAAACTAAACATTGCATAATCATTAAAACCCTAACTTTTGGCCAACTTAGATTCACCCTTAAGTCCTCCAAAACCATCCAAAACTACAACAACTCCATCATAATCATTAATAATGCTAAAGATCACCAAATGAAATATAAATCAGTCTATAAACATGGTTTTAACTTACGCTTGCATGAACATGATTAACCTCAACCTTTACTTACTATCCAACTTATCCAACAATTAAAACGTCCAAAATGACATCTAAAATAACTCTTATTTCTATCAAAATAACATGATCAACCACCAAAACAATAAAAATAAGAATCAAAACCAAGACACAAGCAAAATCAACAAGAACAAGGTTAGTTAAGGAAAAATAGGTGAAAGTGATGTTTGATGCTTGAGGCGGGTGTGGGGATGGTTGGTGGTTACCTTGGTGGCTAGAGGGTGGCTGTTGGGTGGCAGCAATAGTACAAAACAGCAGCCAAAACTAGCTAGACAGCCATGTAGAGAGAGAGAGAGAGAGAAGAGAGAGAAAATGTGGTTTTGGATTTGGGTTGTATTTTTTTTGACTAATCTAACAAGCTTGGCTGAGTTTTTATCTTCGAAAGTGACTCTTACCTAATCATGGTCAAGTTTAACTCATGGTAACTAGCTAGGTTAATATGCAAACTTGTTGGGCTTCAAATTGGATCGAAATAAGTTAGGTTCGGGAATAAAACGCTTCGTAACGATAACATTTTTGCGTAACTTAAAATTAAATTTTTGTAATGTTATGGAAAACAAAATAAATTACTTAGATTAAACTTGTCAGGCCTACTATTAATTTTTTCAAAGTTTTCATTAATAATTAAATAAATAAATAAAACCTGAATTGCAAAGTGAGGGTCCAAATAAATTTTTTCCCACCGAGATGATTGAATGCGATAATTAAATGTGAGAAAATATTTGACATGAGGTAATTAAATAAATAAACATAAGTTGGGGTTTGGCTATTATCGCCTTCCCTCCTTGAAGAGTTTTGTCTCGAAACTTATGAGCTTTATCATGTCATGCAAGATTACCTTAAATAAATGTGGGCACTTGGCTTTCATTTCCTCTTTAGTCTCCCAAGTGGCTTCCTGGGAGGTATGATTTTTCCAAAGCACCTTAACTAAAAGTATCTGCTTGTTGCACAGCTGCTTAATCCTACGATTTAGTATTTGGACTGTATGCTCTTCCTACACTAGATACTCAGTGATCACAATAGGTTCAGAAACAATGGTGTGGTCTGGACATGGAATATACTTCCTGAGTTGAGATATGTGAAACATGTTATGCAAGTGTTCTAGTTCTACTAGCAAATCTAGTTGATATGCTACGGGATTTAACTTTTCAATAATTTCATAAGGTCCAATACATCTTGGACTCAATTTGCCTCGTACTCCGAAGCTCTTGATACCCTTGGTTGGGAAAACTTTCAGAAAAACTTTATCGCTTATTTGAAACTCCAGATGCCTCCTTCTCTTGTCCGCATAACTCTTTCGCCGACTCTGGGCAACTCTAATATGCTCCTGAATCCTTTCTATCATTTCAATGGTTCCTTGGATCATTTCGGGACCTATGATCAATGCCTCATCCAAATAATTCGAACACAGTGGGGCTCTATGTTTCCTCCCATATGAAGCGTCAAACGGGGCCATTTTGATAGTGGACTGGTAGTTATTGTTATAAGAAAACTTCACAAACGGTAAATCGTCTTCCCATTTTCCTTGGAATTCCAATACATAAACTCTTAACATGTCCTCTAGAATATAATTCACTCTTTCAGTTTGCCCATCTGTCTCAGGGTGATAAGAGCTGCTAAAGTTTAATTTGGTCTCGAAAGCTTTTTGAAGTGCTTACTAAAAACGGGCTTGGAATCTTTGATCCCTGTTTGATACCATGTATAAAGGAATCCCGTGCAGACGAATTTAACATATAGTTGGGCTAATTTTTCAGCTTCTCAAGTGTCCCTAATTTCCATAATGAAGTCCATTGAGATTGAATCCCATTTCCATGTGCGAATTTCTAGGAGTCGCAGTTCACCTATGGGACGCTGATGCTCTGCTTTAACCTTCTGGCAGGTTAAACACCTATTTACGTATTCTGCGACCTCCTTCTTTATATTATTCTACCAGAAGTATTGCCTTAAATCTCTGTACATCTTGGTGCCTCCTGGATACACCGAGTAGCGAGTATTGTGAGCCTCCTCTAGGATCTATTTCCTCAATTCCTCATTTTTTGGGTACGCATAGGCGATTTTAGAATCGCAGGGTCTCATCCTCATGTACTGCAAACCAAGGAGACTTCCCTTTCTCGAGATTTTGCTTTATTCTTTGGAGTTTAGGATCACTTTCCTGGTTCATCCAAATTTCCTCCACTATAGAAGGTTGTAAGGTGAGTGCTGATAGTTGAACATTTGCTTACTCATGGGACACTAATTGAATTCCCAAGTCCTCGAGCTCTCTTAAGAGACTCAACTGAGTAATCACCACAGTACTTGGGCTATGTTGCGCCTTCCTACTCAGAGTATCTGCTACAACATTTGCTTTTCCTGGATTATATTGAATCTGCAAATCATAGTCTTTGAGCAACTCAAGTCAACACCGTTGTCTAAGATTGAGCTCCTTCTAGGTGAAGATATACTTCAGACTTTGATGGTCAGTATAGATCTTGCACGGTACCCCATATAAGTAATGTCTCCAAATTTTTAATGCAAAGACCACGACTGCTAACTCTAGGTCATTGGTAGGGTAATTTTTCTCATAAGGCTTGAGCTGTCGAGAGGCATAAGCTATTGCTTTGTCTTCCTGCATTAGTACACACCCCAAACCGCTCTTTGAATTATCACTATAAATGGTATACTCTTTACCCTCTATTGGTATCATTAGGATTGGGGCGGTAGTTAATCGCTGTCTTAACTCCTGAAAGGCCCCTTCACACTTCTTTGTCCATTCAAATTTCTTTGCTTTCTTCAGCGAATTGGTCAAGGGTGAAACTATTTTCGAAAAGTCCTTAACGAACCTTTGATAATAGCCTACTAAACCCAAAAAGCTTCTAATCTCAGTGATGTTGGTAGGCCTTGAGCATTTCGTGATTGCCTTCATCTTCTGAGGGTTAACTTTGATTCCTTCTTTTGTAACCACATGTCCCAAGAATACCACTTCTCCCAAGCAAAATTCACACTTCTTTAGTTTGCCATAAAGTTGATGCCCCCTCAAGGTTTGTAACACCATTCTCAACTGATCAGCATGTTCCTTTCTGTCATTAGGATAGATAAGGATGTCGTCTATGAACACCACTGCAAACTTGTCTAGATAAGGTCTAAAGACCCTATTTATAAGATCCATGAAAGCTGGGGGCATTGGTGAGGTCAAACGACGTTACTGTAAACTCATAATGACCATACCTGGTCCTAAACGCTATCTTAGGAATGTTTTTAGGTTTAATCCTAAGTTGATGGTACCCTGATGTCAAATCAATCTTAGAGAAGACTTTTGGTCCTTGCAGTTGGTCAAATAAGTCATCTATTCGTGATAAAGGACACTTATTTTTTATAGTGATCTTATTCAACTCCTTGTAGTCAATATATAGCCTTAAGGTTCCATCATTTTTCTTTAGAACAACACTGGAGCACCCCATGGTGACGCACTTGGCCTGATAAAGCCCTTCTGCAAAAGCTCATCTAACTGAATCTTCAGTTCCTTAAGCTTAGTCAGGGTCATATGATATAGGGCTTTGGAGATAGGCTGGGCACCAGGGATTAATTCAATTCTAAAATCAATTTCCCTTTGAGGTGGTAGTCTGGTAACTCTTCAGGAAAAACATCTTCAAATTCATAAAATATAGGAATATTTTCTACTTTCTCTTCTTTTGTTTAGGTATCAATAGCATAACACCAATATCTAACACACCATTAACATAACAGCTTACTTGCTTTCATAGCAGAAACCAAGAGACAAGATTTTTTCTCTTTCTGCTCATAGAAACATAGTTCTCTCCCTTTTTTATCCTTCAAAATAACCTTAAGATCTTCATAGTCAATTTTAGCTCCATAAATGTGCAACTAATTCATTCTCAAAATGATATCAAAATCAGACAAATCAAATTGGGTCAAATCCACAGAGAAGGTGGTTCCACCAATGGTAATGGGAATAAGTTTGTAAGAGATAGGGCACTCAATCACAGAATCATTGGGTAGCTTGATCCTATAATTAGTTTGCATCCTCCCACCGTCTAGGTTTAATTGCATGGCAGATCGGGTGGATATAAATAAATGAGTGGCATCCAAATCAAATAATACACAAAATGGCTTCAAATTTAAAAGGAGAGTTCCAGTTACTAACGTACCAGAGGTGGCAGCTACTTCCTTCTTCCTCATTACATACGCCCGTTGTTGAGTTAAAATTATTACCATAAGTATACGGTGCCAGTTGTAGCTAGCAACAGCAAGTACGGGTCGTGTCCACAAGGAACTCGATTTTAACCACCGAACCAACCTTTAACACTTTATTTAGGCCAGAATCTATTAGGAATGGTTTTTACTCAATAACAGTTGTATTCTACTGAAAGTTACCACTATTGCCCAAATCAATATTAACGAAAGTCCTGGATTGGGGTTCACCACACTATCGCGTTCCTTAGACTATAAACTAGATCATGCGAATCTGCCCATACAGACAACTGAAATGGAATGGTTATAAGTTAAGCGTATCTACGCCTTCTTTCAAAGGTCATTAGACTAGTCAAGCTATCCTAGTTATCTATTGTCATGAAACTAGAATCACGAAACCACAAGATTGAGTAACCCTTAATTCCCAATTGAAACCCTAACTATTTTCATATTAAGAAATCCAATTGCTCACTAAGTAGCTCTAGGTAGAGGATTTAACTCTCGTTAATCTCCTAAACCCCAATTACAAACATGAATCAGCCCTCTCAGGCAATTCATCGAACACCTGGCATGCTAAGTGAGAGTTCAATTACAACATGGGCATTCATTCACATAAATCTAGAATACGAATCCAAATCGCGCAATAAGGGCTACACCCAATCCAAGACAATAAATTTAGCCCTTAATCATCATCAAAATCACAACCACAATCACAAATATAAACATGATTAAAAATGCTAACTTTGAATTAAAACACAAAAGGAAGAGGGTAAAGGAACGTACTTGTTATTAACTGAAATGATAATCTACCAGATTTAGCAATCAATTTCAATCCAAAGCTCTCAAATCAAGAACAACCAAAAATAAAAACTAAAAACCTAGAGTCGCCGTTTTCGAGAGAGAGTGAACAAGAGAAAGAAGAACTCTCCGAATTACAACGCCAAATAACAATTAAATGGGAGGAATTAAAGTGGCACGGTCGTGCCACCGTGCCACTTTGCTATCTCGCATTTTCTTGCTTCCTTGGTTGGCGCGGTCACCCTGCCTAGCATGGTGCCCCCATGCCACTTCCTCTTGGCTCAAAATCTACCCTTTTGACTCCTGTTTGGCACGATATTAGCTGATTTTCCTCATTTCTTTCAATCAAACTCCTGAAAACACAAAAACACAACATTTAGGCAGATTTGGGGTAAAGAATGACTAATCAACCTCTATACTCTTGAAGTTTTACTGAAAAACGCCGAAATGAGAGGTAAAAATCATGTCTAAAAGGAGTAAAATAGAGGTTTATCAACTCCCCCATACTTATTTCTTGCTTGTCCCCAAGCAAGACTAAGACGTGATTAAACTGACAGGGGATTGAGACCTCTAATTACTCGCCTCCTTAGGCAAGGCGAATGAAAAACTAGGTAAACCAAGCACAGGTGTGCATAACTAGCGGAACCATTCAAGGCATAAATACATAGTTTCAAAACTCATTTGAAAATCATTTGGAAGACCACATGTTCAACTTGTCACCCAGTCACACCATATCACACCCCTCCCCAATCAAGACACCTCCAAATAAGTGGTGGGCTAGAAGGTCTGGCAGTGACTCTTATAGGGGGGACAAAGCAAGCACGCTCCCTCACATGTGTTTAAGATGTAGGAAAGTTCACTCAATTTTCTTCCAATCGAACAAACTGCCATAGGCTTGGTAAGATTCTCAATTCTCCACTGCGAAAATGCAATATGCAAAACAATAATCAAGAGGACTTTTTAGGGTTGTAATGGGGCTAAGGGCACAGGTAAAAGGGGGACAAACAATTTGGGAAATGAGGAACTAACAGCCGAAGCCAGTGAGCAACCAACAATTGAACCAACTACACCGCACATTTTCCTAAAACACACCCTTAACCAGATGGACCATCGGGAATGAGCTGCGATAACATGCCAAACACATTCATTCACCACTTCTTCTCTTTTTCATAAGAATTTCAACACGTTTCCCTTTTTTTCCTCTTTTTTTTGTTTTTTTTAAAAGAAAATGAATGATTGACATGCGCAATAACTATACACTCAATTCCCAATGATCACCATGATACATCCCTACATATACCAAAATGAACCATCAAGTTGCATAACACCCAAAAGCTACCCACAAAATAACGAAGTATTGCCCCACTGGCTTTAGTTTAGAGGTAGGAGATGTGTTTAGGCCAATAGCTAATAGTGAAGGGTTCACAACAAAAACGGGCAAGGCTCAAAGGGGGTAAGGAAGGGGTCAAAACATTCAATCATGGGTGGCAGATTTGGCTATGTAGCTCAGAAAAACAAATGAATGCCTCTATCAGATTATCATAATGCACCTGCTGAATGTGATTTCAAAGAGAATCAAACCAAGTTCTAGAGATGTAGTCATGGAAGAGACACACAAAAAAGAAAATATGAGATTAAATTGATGAATTAGTCTATAGGCTCAAAATCTCACGGGTCACACTACCAAACACACAACTAGCCCAAGAGATGTTCCACTTAAAAGGAATAATCAATCATGATGAGGGGAGTCTAAGGGCAAACAGCATGCAAACCAATTAATGTGGTCAAAACGCTTTCAAAATCATCAACCAAAAGCATTTGCCATAAACAATCCACAAGTATGCACAACCATGCCAACCAACTGATCACCAATGCCTTGGTTATCGTCATAGGAGGGTTTTTTTTTTCCAAAGGGGTTTTTTTTTCCCCAAAGCAATAAATCACCCTAACAGGTAACTAGTGGATAAATAAAGAGAAGAGTAAGAAGAATTACCTCGCAGTCTTGTGAAGCTCCACTCAACACATTTCCACTCGAGACCAAGGGTTTGGAAATGAAATATGCATAAAGCATCACCTACCTATATGCATTATCCTACATGCCTTGCTAAATGGATGAATAAAAGGAAAACTAATGCACCCTAAACATGCTGCTAAACTAGAATGAAACCTAAAGTGTTAAATGCAAGGAAATATATACAATACACCCCACTAAACAGATATAGACATCCCCCATGCTTAGACCCTTCATTGTCCCCAATGAAAACATGATGCACAAGAAAAGAAGGAGAAGGGGGAATACACTTACATTCACTGGGTGCCGTGGGACTCTGGGGGTGGCTAGAAATGCGGAGAAAATGGATGGAAGGTGGAGGAATCATAAGATGGGAAGGATGAGGAGCCACTCTGATCGCACTGAAAGGAGCATAAATGCTCCTCCATCTGTCGAATGGACTCCAACTGGCGCCAAAGTAGCTCGTTCATCCGCCGACGCTGCTCGTACTCGTGGGCTTCCCTCATAGCCCGTTCCTCCTCCCTCTGAATCCGCCGCTGCTCTTGCTCCTCCTGGCGATCGACGAAACCTCGGAAATAGGAGACTCCCTCCTCAATAGAGTCCATGCGCCCGGAGAGGCGACCAAGGTCGGCACGCATGCCTGTGAAACCCTCCCGAAGCTCGGAAACCTCCACTTGGAGGTTGGAGAAAGACTGGCTAAAGGTGGGGTCGAGCGGCATGTATGCCGCCTAGGAAGAAGACCCACCCATCTCATGGGTAAATGGTAGGTAAAGTGGTGGTGGAGGTGGTGGGATAGTCGCCTCTGCAGCAGGGGTATCCTCGGGCTCGGGCTTTCCTTGGCCTGCATCAATATCCTCCCCCTCCTCCTCTTCATCATACTCCTCATCTCCACCCTCATCGACCTCAAGGTCCTCATCAGCTACTAACTGTTCCTCCCGAGGTAGAACAGTTGCCCTAATAATCACCCGGTCACAGTTCCAGTTTCTTTTGTTAGCGACTGTGGTGTGCTCAGCATTAGGAAGGGTGAAGAGGATGGTTTTGTGGTGGGGGTATCGAATGATGTCACCTCGAGTATCTATAATATGTATATGGTGGAGGGTGCCAAGGTCGAGGTGACCACCTAGGAAATGGGGCTCGAGAGCGAAGAGCCGTGAGCTGTAGCCCAGGGCATTAGTAATGGCGGTAATAGTACCACTAATGCTAATGACATTCCTATTGCTAATCTTGGCTACTTCTACCAAGTGGCGGAGTATGAAGGCCCCCGTGTCAATAGGGGTACCTGATAGGGCGCACCAGATAATAAACAGTTCAACCTTCCGATAACCATTTTGGTTGTCGTTGCGGCCGAAAATAATATTAGCGGTTAGGCGCTGTAGGTACTGTAGGTTGACATTATAGATGTCAGTGGCCTTGGCCTGTCAGGGGTCAAAAACCCGATGTCTCCCCCACCTATTAGCATACTCCTTCCGTTTGGAGCAGGTGATGCTCAACCAAACGGGATCAGGTCTCCACAATGAGGGCACATCTCTATAAGCCCCATTGACCACCGGGAATTTCAAAAGCTCATTAAACATCCTCAAACTCATCTGCTGGTTAATGTTGAACATTTGAAAGTAAATAACAACCTTATAACCACTATAGTTACCATCCCAATCGACACTGAGAGAACTCAAAAACTCAACCATAAGGCGATCATAGGATGTACGTTGCATATGTATATACTCAGTCCATCCTAATCTACCAAATAGGGTCAGCATATCATCCAGTATTCCCAAGGATCGCAATGAGTCAGCATGAAAGTATTTCTGCTCACTAGTGTTCCTAGTGGCTAAAAGCTCATAACGGGACTTTTGTTCATGATTAACAAACTGCAAACCCCTAGTGCTAGCAGGTAAAATAAGAGGGTATGCATCTTTAGTACCTTTAGCAGAGGCAGTTGCAGCGGAAGAGGAGGTTGCCCGTGATAATTTCTTGGGTTGGGATGGAGCCCTTGAAGTTTCTCCAGCTCGTTTCTTACCTATGGTGCAAAGTAACAACAGATCAGGGCCCAAAAGTGGAGGTAGAGGCTAAAGATAGTAAGAGAAGGGCTAATTTCTTTCTCTACCACCTTCAACCTCAACAATGGAGGTTAGGGTTTTAGAGAGAGAAAATGGGTTGTGGAATGGGATAAGTATGAGATAAAAAGGCAAGGAATTTTGAGAGGAGAGTGAATGGAAGTGAAGGAATTGAAGAAATTAGGAAGAATTTGAGAGTTTGTGGGGCAGGAGTTGAGTGGGTATGGTGAGAGAGAGAGAGGAGTGGCGTGCTTGTAGAGAGAGAAAGTGAAGGGATTGAATGGGGGAAGAATGAGGAAGAAGGAGAAGAATGAGGCCTTTTGGCCGAAATTTAATGTGGCACGATCATGCCCTATGGCACGGCGCACCCATGCCACTCTGCGGCCATTGTGCAACGTTAAAGTGTGGCACGGTTCAACTGTGCCACTTCTCTGACCAATGGCCCATGATTTTGCTTGCTCCCTCATTTTTTCCTTGAAGTCTGGAAAAGATGTGGCATGCCGATGCTGCCTGGCATGGGGTGCCCATGCCAACTTTCTGCCCTCTAAGCCATCTTCTTTCAAATCTGTTGCTTCTTTTTCTCGCTCATTTTTTTTTTCTTGAACTTTTTCCTCTCATCTCCTCCGTTTTTTTTGTCATTTTTATTTTTTTTTTCCGAAAGCAATAAAGCTTAGGTTTCCTTCCAAGAAGCGCTTGTTTTAGGTCTTTAGCTTGACCATTAGGATCTCTAAGGAGAAGAGACATCAGGGAGGGCACATGTGACCTTCCCCTCAAGTGACTCACCGGCGATGTAGTATTGCAAGCGGGGCCCGTTCACCTTGAACGAGCCGGTGGTCTCGTTGCCAATTTCAATGGCCCCATATGGATATACTATGAACACCTTGAAGGGACCCGACCATCTAGAGCGAAGTTTCCCAGGAAAAAGCTTCAAGCGGGAATTGAAAAGGAGCACCGAGTTGCCTTCCCGAAACTCACGGCGGTTGATAAACTTATCATGCCACCACTAAGTTCGCTCTTTGTAGGGTCAAGAACTGTCATAGGCATCCAAACAGATCTCCTCGAGTTCGTTCAATTGCAACATCTTCTCCTCCGCCGACTTCAAATCGAAGTTTAGGTGTTTGATGGCCCAGTAAGCCTTGTATTCCAGCTCCACGGGGAGGTGACAAGGCTTGCCATAGATGAGTCGAAAGGGAGTGGTGCTAATAGGGGTTTTGAAGGCCGTACGGTAGGCCCAAAGGGCATCATCGAGCTTGTCTGCCCAATCCTTGCGCGATCTCGTAACCGTTTTCTCTAAAATGGACTTGATTTCCTGATTAGAGATCTCTACTTGGCTATTAGTTTGAGGGTGGTAGCCCAGTCCATACTTGTGGTGCACTCCATATTTTCTCAAAAGAGTTTCCAGCTCCTTCTCTATGAAGTGCGGCCTATTATCACTTATTACCACCCTCGGGACTCCAAAACGAGGGAATATAATCTTCTTGAAAAGTTTAGCCACTACCCTGGAGTCATTGGTAGGGCTAGCCACTACTTCCACCCACTTAGAGACGTAGTCCACGGCAACTAGGATATACTTGTTGCCCCTCAAGGACGGGAAAAGTCCCATAAAGTCGATACCCCGAATATCGAAGATTTCAACCTCAAGGATGAAGTTAAGGGGCATCTCATTCTTCCTGGACAGATTCCCCATCCGTTGGCAGTGATCACATACGAGGACATATGTATGGACGTCCTTAAAGGGCGAGGGTCAAAAGAATCCCACTTGGAGCACCTTAGCAGCTGTCTTAGACGTGCTAGCATGTCCTCCACAAGGAGAGTCGTGACAATGGGAGATCACATTTTGAATTTCCTCCTCAGGAAGGCATCGCCTGCAAATCCCATCCTTACACAGCTTGTAAAAGAAGGGCTCCTCCTAGAAATACATCTTGACATCATGGAGGAATTTCTTTTTCTGGTGGGAGGATAAATCATGGGGGAGGATCCCTAAAGCTCGGTAGTTCGCATAGTCAGCGAACCATGGGGCTTGTCCCGAGGTGATGCCCATGAGATGCTCGTCAGGAAAAGCATCATCAACGGGGATGTCATGGTTCTCAATAACGAGCCTGGAGAGGTGATCAGCCACGATATTCTCGGCCCCCTCCTTATCTTTGATCTCCATATCAAACTCCTGGAGTAGCAGAATCCACCGGATGAGGCGAGGCTTAGCATCCTTCTTCTTGAGGAGGTGCTTAAGTGCAGAATGATCAGTGTATACGATGATCTTAGAACATAGGAGATAAGGTCTAAACTTCTTCATCGCGTACACGACCGCAAGCAGCTCCTTCTCAGTCGTGGTGTAGTTCTGCTGGGCCTCATCCAATGTTCTACTAGCATAGTAGATCACCACTGGCTTCTTATCCTTCCTTTGCCCCAGGACTGCCCCCACCGCATGGTCGCTCGCATCGCACATGATCTCAAATGGGAGATTCTAGTCCGGTGGTTGTATGATAGGGGCAGAAATCAGTGCCTGTTTGATCATGTAAAAAGCCTCATGGCACTCATCAATAAAGATAAACGGGGCATCCTGGGTAAAGAGCTGAGTAAGAGGTTTAGCAATCTTGGAGAAATCCTTGATAAAGCGGCAATAAAACCCCGCATGACCAAGAAAACTCCTCACCTCTTTTATCGAAGTAGGAGGGGGCAATCGCTCAATAACCTCAACTTTTGCTCTATCCACCTCGATGCCCCTAGCAGAAATGACATGACCTAGTACTACCCCCTCCTGTACCATAAAGTGACACTTCTCCCAATTTAGCACTAGGTTGGCTTCTTCGTATCTACGGAGTACCTTGGTTAAGTTTTCTAAGCAAAGGGCAAAGGTACCTCCGTAAACGGAGAAATCATCTATAAACACCTCCATGATGTTTTCAATAAGGTCGGAGAATATAGCAGTCATGTATCGCTGGAAAGTGGCAGGGGCATTGCACAATCCGAATGGCATCCTTCGATAAGTGAATGTACCATACGGGCATGTGAAAGTCGTCCTCTCCTGGTCATCAGGATGGATAGGGATCTGAAAGAAATCTGAATAACCATCAAGATAACAGAAGAAGGAATGTTGTGACAACCTTTCCAACATTTGGTCAATAAAGGGGAGGCGGAAATGATCTTTCCGGGTGGCTTGATTTAGTCTACGGTAATCAATACACATTCGCCACCCGGTCATAGTCCTAGTGGAAATAAGCTCTTCCCGCTCATTCTTTATGACAGTCATTCCTTCCTTTTCGGGGACTACCTGAACTGGACTTACCCACTCACTATCTGAGATAGGGTAGATGATCCCATCATCAAGTAGTTTAATAATCTCTTTTTTAACAACCTCTTGCATGTTAGGATTGAGACGACGCTGAGGTTGTCGGGAAGGGCGATGATTGTCATCAAGAAAAATACGATGCATACAAAACGAAGGACTAAGTCTCCGAATATCATCGATACCATACCCAATGGCACCCCTGTGCTTACGAAGCACATCCAGCAATTGTTCCAACTGGGGGCCATCTAATTTAGCATTAACGATAACGGAAAACTGATGAGAGGGGTCGAGAAATTCATACCTGAGATGGGAAGGTAGAGGTTTTAGTTCTACCTTCGGTGGACACTCCTCTTCTTTCTTGGATGTGAGCTCCTCCACACCAAGGATCTCTCTGCGGGACTGCCTAGGCATGTAGGCAGTAGACTCATTGAGGAGTTTGGCATATTCCTCCTTCTCCCCCGAACAGGAGTTAGTTGTATAGCAACCAATCAATATGGCCTCCAATGGGTCCTCCACAGAAAGTTGAGCCTTGCCCTCCTAGTTGAGGACTTTCTCTAATACATCGACTCTACAACATGAGTCGCCTGTGGCAGGGGAAGCCATTCCTTATGGTAAGCTGAACTCCACCTTCTCATCTCCTACTTGAAGGGAAAGATTACCATTCTTCACGTCTATCATAGCTCCCGCAGTGGCTAGGAAAGGTCGCCCCAAAATGATAGGGATACGGGAGTCTTCCTCCATCTCCATAACCACGAAATCACATGGTATGAAGAACTTTCCCACTTGTAATGGGCCATCCTCAAGAATACCTAAAGGGTACTTGACGGATCTATCAGCTAGCTGCAGAGAGATGGTAGTGGGTTTCAGCTCCCCCACTTGCAGCTTCTCGCATATGGAGTAGGGTATAAGACTTACGCTAGCTCCAAGATCACATAGTACTCAACTGATAGTCACATCCCCAACTGAACAAGGGATGGAGAAGCTCCCTGGATCTGAAAGCTTGGAAGGCAGTTTGTTCTGAATGATTGCACTGCACTCCTTAGTGAGGGCTACGGTAGCAGTCTCGAGCAACTTCCCTTTATTTGTCAGTAGGTCCTTTAGAAACTTGGCATATGAAGGCATGTCAGTAATAGCCTCCAGGAAAGGGATGTTGATGTGGACCTTTTTAAGCATCTCAAGGAACTTCCCGTACTTGTGCTCCTCCTTAGCCCTTACTAGCCTCTGAGGATATGGAACTTAGGGCGTGTAAGGCTTCACTGGAGGTGAAACTTATTCTGCTCTAATCTCCTGGGTCCTTTCAGTATGGACCCCCTCACTGAAAGGCTCAATAGGGGCCTCCATGGTAGCATCACCCTCATCATCAGTCTCCCTCCTTTCCTCCCTCATAGGTATTAGAGGACTCTCTAACTCTCTGCCACTCCGCAGTATGATGACATTCAGCTGACCTTTGGGATTGGTCTCAGGTTGACCTGGCAGATGTCCCTGGGGTCTAGACAAATGGCTCACCTGCTGCGCAATCTAGGATATCTGATTCTCCATCATCTTCTGGTGAGTGGTTATAGTTCCAAATTTAGCAGTCAACTGACTAACTGACTCACCTAACACCTCATTAGTCTTGGTTTAGGTCACTATGAAATGCTCCATAAGACTCTCCTGATTGGATTTGGGTTAGGGTGGTTGTTGTTGGGGAAGTGGGGCATAAGGGGCCTTATATTGGAAACTAGGAGGTTGTGGTTGGGAAGCATTGGGTGGCATGGGATTGTTGTTGTGGTAGGAAAAATTTGGGTAATTTCTCCAACCGGGTTTATAGGTGTTTGAGTAGGGGTTATTTTGTGGGCGTTGGCCATAATTTTGCATTGCATTGGCATACTCAATGCCTGGGAAAATGGATTGACACTCAGCAGTAATGTGGCCTTGAATGCCATAAATCTCACAAGGGACCCCAACATCAAACATCGCACCTGAGGGACCACCCACTAAACTCCCTGTGGAGGGAGTTCCAAGCCTATCAAAACGCTACGCTAAAGCATCCACCTTGCTAGCCAGCATATCCACAGCATCCACTCCATAAACCCCACTAGTCCTCTTGGGGGCCGCCCTCTCACCGAACTAATGATAGTTGTTGGAAGCCATCTCCTCCAATAAGGCCTTCGCGGCCTCTATCGACTTCCCCATAAGTGCACCGCCAGCTGTGGCGTCGACGGACATCTTCAATGACTGGTCTAATCTATTATTTAGAAGCCAGTTGGGTACTCCGTGGTGGGGGCATTGGCATTAAAGATCCTTGAACCTTTCCCACGCCTCATAAAGTGACTCATCACGTTGTTGAGAGAAGGAGGTGATTTCCGCTCTCAACTTAGCGGTCTTGCCCGGGGGAAAGTACTTGCTCAGAAATGCAGTCGATAGGGCCTCCCAGGTGGTGAAGGAATTAGGCTCTTCATTAAAGAGCCAGTCACTGGCTCTGTCCATCAGCGAGAAGGGGAAGAGTCGAAGTCTAATGGCTTTAGCGGAGATCCCGTTGAGCTTGATCGTGTCACACTTCGCCAGGAAGTTGCGAAGGTGAATATGAGGGTTCTCTGTGGGACGCCCACTAAACTGATCCTTCTCCACAAAGGATACAAGGGCGGGCCGCAGCTCGAAGTTGTTCGCTTCGACGGCCGGATTCACAATGGAAGAGGTGAGGCCGGTGGCCTGCGGTAGGACATAGTCCCGCAGAACCCTAGGATTTCTCTCGGCTATAGTGCTGTCTTGTTGCAATTGCCTCTTCCTTGCACCGCTTTGCCTTCGCGCAGTGGCTTCTATCTCAAGGTCAAAGGGAATGAGTGGTCGCCCCCGCTGACTGCGCCTGTACATACAAAGCCAAAAACTACACCAAACGTAAGCAGGTTCAAGCAAAGCTAAAAGAACAAGAAGGAAAAGAAAAAGAAAAAGCCTAATCTAAATCGTTCAAAATCACTTTCAATGTTGAAACAACCAAGTTCCAAAGCAACAGCGCCAGAAACTTGTTAAGTTAAAATTATTACCATTAGTGCACGGTGCCAGTTGTAGCTAGCAATGGCAAGTACAGGTCGTGTCCACAAGGGACTCGATTTCAACCACCGAACCAACCTTTAACACTTTATTTAAGCCAGAATCTATTAGGAATGGTTTTTACTCAATAACAGTTGTATTCTACTAAAAGTTACCACTATTGCCTAAATCAATATTAACGAAAGTCCTGGATTGGGGTTCACCACACTATCGTGTTCCTTGGACTATAAACTAGATCATGCGAATCTGCCCACACAGACAATTGAAATGGAATGGTTACAAGTTAAGCGCATCTACGCCTTCTTTCAAACGTCATTAGACTGGTCAAGCTATCCTAATTATCTATTGTCATGAAACTAGAATTACGAAACCACAAGATTGAGTAACCCTTAATTCCCAATTGAAACCCTAACTATTTTTATGCTAAGAAATCCAATTGCTCACTAAGTAGCTCTAGGTAGAGGATTTAACTCTCGTTAATCTTCTAGACCCCAATTACAAACATGAATCAGCCCTCTCAGGCAATTCATCGAACACCTGGCATGCTAAGTGAGAGTTCAATTACAACATGGGCATTCATTCACATAAATCTAGAATATAAATCCAAATCGCACAATAAGGGCTACGCCCAATCCAAGACAATAAATTTAGCCCCTAATCATCATCAAAATCACAACCACAATCACGAATATAAACATGATTAAAAATGCTAACTTTGAATTAAAACGAAAAGGAAGAGGGTAAAGGAACGTACTTGCTATTAACTGAAATGATAATCTACCAGATTTAGCAATCAATTTCAATCCAAAGCTCTCAAATCAAGAACAACCAAAAATTAAAACTGAAAACCTAGAGTCGCCGTTTTCGAGAGAGAGTGAACAAGAGAAAGAAGAACTCTCCGAATTACAATGCCAAATAACAATTAAACGGGAGGAATTAAAGTGGCACGGTCGTGCCATGTGGCATGGTGCCACCATGCTACTTTGCTGTCTCGCATTTTCTTGCTTCCTTGGGTGGCACGGTCACCCTGCCTGGCATGGTGCCCCCATGCCACTTCCTATTGGCTCAGAATCTACCCTTTTAGCTCCTATTTGGCGTAATATTAGCTGGTTTTCCTCGTTTCTTTCAATCAAACTCCTGAAAACACAAAAACATAACGTTTAGGCAGATTTGGGGTAAAGAATGACTAATCAACCTCTATACTCTTGAAGTTTTGCCAAAAACGCCAAAATAAGAGGTAAAAATCATATCTAAAAGGGGTAAAATAGAGATTTATCACCCGTCCTACGGGTGCAGGCCTTGGTGGTGGGGCCCCTTGGAAAGGTGGGGCTAAGAGTTTGCTACACCTTCATCCCCCACTTTCTGTCTTCTTGAGCATGCAGCAATGAGGTGCTCCGGGCTTTCACACCACATGCATTTGTTGGTTCCTACTTGGCACTCAGGTGTGGTGTGATTTGTTCTTCCGCACTTTTCACAGGGCTCTGCTGAGCCTGCAAAACGGGTCTTGGGAGGAGCAAGAAAAGGTTTCTTTTGATTCGCGCTCTCACTCGGAGTTCCTCACTTAATCCATTTTCTCTTTTGGTTGATCGGGTTCAGGGCGCTTAACTCTACCTTCATTCGCTCTGCTTCAGCATCTTGGTAAGTTAAGATTGGTTAGCCAACTGACTGATTTCAAATATAGAAGGTCAAACTCTCTTCAAACCTCCTCACCTTTTATCTTTTAGACGATGCAAATTCAGGGACATAACCTGGGTAATTCTGTGAACTTACTGACATATTACATCACAGTCATGTTGCCACTCATCTTCAGCTCCATAAATTTTCTCTCCTTTTATCTTTGGACCACAACTAGGTAAAATTTTACCCTCAACTCACCTAAGAATTTACTCCGGGTGAATTCAGGTCCTATGAGCTTATACCTAATTGTGTTCCATCAAATATTAGCTTCACCAGTCAAATAATACGTCCCAATGTTTACTTTCTTTTCTTCTGGCACCTCTGCCATTGTAAACATTTTCTGTATTCCCCTTATCCATTCCTTCGATACTACTGGATCATAATTTCCATCATACACTTTAGGGTTCCATCGTACTACCCTATCTGCTAATTTATCATCTTTAGGAGGGGTTTTAATAGGTACTTGGGGAATCCACTTCATCAGTTTAGCTACTAAGGTCGGCCAGTAGTTCGGGTCCCCAATGTTGTTAGCAAACTCAGGGAGAATTGGTGGCATTTAGGCAAAATTTGGTGGCGCATAATGTGAGGCTTGTTCACCCGATCCCTAGCCATGATCCAAGTTATCCTCTATATGAATCTCCGCATTGTTTTGTACTGACTCAGACATTCTAATCATACATTAAATGAAATAATTCAATCACTGAAATACCCAACATATAAGATAAGTATGTCTGACAAATACATTTAATATGGCTCAAATATTATTTAAAACAGAGCCCAAAACTTCATTATATCATTTCATAACTACTGATTTACATACGCAGCTGCCTGCTTATATACATGATCAACAAAATATAACATATCTAGCTAACTAAGTAGGATCAGCCCTGGCTCTTACCTAAAACACTAACTAGCCCCCAGTCCCTAAGTCCGTCACATGCCCAAGAAGAAACAGACCATTTCATCACGGTCAGAAGGATTTGACTAACTATATACAATGTCATATGCTACACAAAATACAACTATCCAATATGAGCATACTATATATATACAGGGCTCAAAATGTAACCTACTCAAGTCAATACCTAAAAAAGCCTAACGATCCCTATACGGATCGTAATCTGGATCGGACTCATCCTCCGGCTCCTTGCCTAAGTCGAAGTTGCTGTCTGATACCCCTAACTCTACCTCGTCAACCTCCTAATCAACCTACTGCTCTCCCACTGCCTCATCCACCTTCTGATCCTCCTCTGGATCATCCTTGTCCTCAAAACCCTTTATGGGCTTGTCATCAAAACTAACTACCACGATCTCTGGTGTATCAGGGAGATCCACCACTACGTTAGCCTCTCCAGGATTGTTGGGCATCAAAGGGGTGCCCAGTGTAGGTGGCGAAAGTGGTCTCTGTGCTGGTGCAGGTGGTGTAGGCGGGGGATGTGCCTGATATAGCGGAAAAACATGCTGAAGAGTCTCCATAGTAATCCCCCTCTACTCGAACTCCTCCCGCAATATCAAATCCGAAGTGATGGTAACCCAAGCCCCCTAGACCTGGAACCTGGGTTCGTCCCAACCTGGGTTCCTTGTCATCATGAAATAATGATAACGGAGCCTAAAGTCCACCCACGGATCAACTGTCAGTAAGGACCATAGCAATCTGTGCACACGAACCGTGATGCTGTGAAACTCAGAGAAAGGATCCTGTGCATGAGCTATGATACTAGCATGCAATAGAGAAATGTGGGCCGCCACAGACGTACCACGCATCATATTAACAGTATAGGGATCCATCTAGCAAGGAAGATATAAATAAGGAGCATGTAGAAGATAAACAATATACATTCTCACACCATAAGTCTATTTCTAATATCACAAATCTCTAATAGTATACGATATTCCTTACTAATAACCCTTCTCACCCTCATATATCTAAACTCCATACTCTGTATTGTGTCAGAAAAATCAAAACCTAGCTCGGATACCAAATCTATAACACCCCTAATGTACATAATTCACTGTTTGTATTCTCATCAGTTAACATCATCAATCAATAATGATATCCCAAATGATCGAGGCGTTACTGCCGTCCAAAAAGGACAAGGCTTGATTAAGCTGAACATCGTTTCCATCATATGGCATTTATAAAAGCAAACCATCAAACCAACATCAACAGTAACTAACGATCTCATCATTGACATCAAATATAGTAACTCTTAGCAGACTATATAGTTCTAACATCAAACTATCCCACAATACAGTGCTCAAAATATTTTAGCACTAAACATCACTATTCCTTTAGACATTTTCGCTCAGTTATCCTCTCCAGTCGGCCTGTAAGCCGGAGGGCGATTCATCGAGCATTTTACTAAAACAAAATATGAAAACATTTCGAATTGCGAGTCAAAGCTCAGTACATGCATTTCTGTATTGTTAAACGCTGATAGAAAAACTCGTTGGGCTCGTATTGCAATTCATTTTAATTAAAAATAGGGAATGAGATGAATATAAAACTGCATTGTCAATTATTATCTGATAGTAAACCCCCTCTAATTGTTACAATCTGAAAATAGGTGCACACCTGCAAGCCGATCGGGGGACCTGGCCTGAAGTCGCGCGGGTAACTAAAGGGCAATGCCCTGTAACTGATAACTGATGGAGTCACTAATTATGTGATATATAAACCAATGATTAAACTGATTTACTGATGTACTTATCAAAACATTATAATTTTGATAAATGCGTGCTAATTTTTAAAGATACAGACAATGAACGTACCCGGGACTTTTAGTAAAATGTCAATGAGTATGATTATGTACAAAAGGGGAGGAAATGATAGATTAGGCCCTGACTCTATACAAAAATATTGTTATAGGAACATATAGTTAGCAAATGTGTTTATTTTCATAATTAATACTTTAGTAAAAGAAAAATAAGGGCATAATAGGGGCTAAAGTAAATGACTCATAACCTAATCTCCCGATCTCCATTTGAGACCTAATTCCCCAATATAGAAAGTTTAAGAAGTTCTGAAAAATTTCGTTCAGAATACAAAACATGATTCTCACAATAGGATTTCCAAAATGAGGTTAGAACACAAGTGTACCAGTTTTGGTCGAACCTTCATAGTTCTAGCAAAATGGCTATAACTTTGCCCACAGAACTCAAATTAAGATGATTCAAATGGCATTTAAAAGTTAACACACTGATCTATCTACTCACCAAAAATACAATTTTTGGCTGGGTGGTAAAGTTTCCCCTGTTTTCTGCCATTTTTCAACCCCTATTGTCCTAGTTTTCTCCACTCTTTTCACACAAATCCTCATCTAAAGTCAATCCCTTAAATCATGTAACAAAGATTTGGTCCTCCCATCATCATGCAAAACCACCATACTCAATTTCACTTCATAATTATATACATCAAAGATTCATTTTTCAATCAAATATACATAAATAGCATGCTTGATATTAAACGAAACTAAACCATGCATAGGCATTAAAACCCTAACTTTTGGCCAACTTAGATTCACCGTTAACTCCTCCCAAACCATCCAAAACTACAACAACTCCATCATAATCATTAATAATGCTAAAGATCACCAAATCAAATGCAAACCAATCCATAAACATGGTTTTAACTTAAGCTTACATGAACATGATCAACCTCAACCTTTACTTACTATCCAACTTATCCAATGATTGAAACATCCAAAATAACATCTAAGACTAACTCTTATTTCTATCAAAACAAGATAATTAACCACCAAAACAACAAAAACAAGAATCAAAACCAAGATACAAGCAAAATCAACAAGAACAAGGTTAGGGTTTACTCACTTTGCATGAGAAAAAATAGATGAAAGTGATGTTTGATACTTGAGGGGGGTGTGGCGATAGCTGGTGGTTGCCTTGGTGGCTAGAGGGTGGCTATTGGGTGGCAGCAACAGTATAAAATAGCAGCAAAAACTGGCTGGGCAGCCGTGTAGAGAGAGAGAAGAGAGAGAAAATGTGGTTTTGGATTTAGGTTGTATTTTTTTGACTAATCTAACAAACTTGGCTGAGTTTTTATCTTCAAAAGTGACTTTTAGCTAACCATGGTTAAGCTTAACTCATGGTAATTAGCTAGGTTAATATGCAAACTCGTTGGGCTTCAAATTGGGCCGAAATAAGTTGGGTTCGGGAATAAAACGCTTCGTAACGATAACGTTTTTGCGTAACTCAAAATTAAATTTTAGTAATATTACGGAAAACAAAATAAATTGCTTAGATTAAACTTGTTAGGCCTACTATCAATTTTTTCAAAGTTTTCATTAATGATTAAATAAATAAATAAAATTCGAATTGCCAAGTGAGGGCCCAAATAAAAATTTCTCCGTCGGGATGATTGAATGCGATCATTAAATATGAGAAAATCTTTGACATAAGATAATTAAATAAATAAATATAAGTTAGGGTTGGGCTATTACACACAACATTACATATTTCCTATTTTCCGTACGTGAAATGCACACATTGAGCATGATAATCATTCAATCTAGACAAATATTATCAAAAACATTCATGCTCAAATTGAGATAAATAGAAAATAGTCATTTTGATTAATTTTTTTCAAATTTTTGACTTTTCAAGTTTTTTTTTTGGATTCTTTTACGCCAAAAATTTTGTAGGAAGGATTCAAGTTTTAAATTTTAGAACCACAAGTGCAAGGTTTATCGTCAAGTACTCACGGTGTCATCCACAAGGAGTTGGGTTTCAAGTACCGGAATTCGCTCAAATGTTCAATTTAGGCTAAGTGAAAAGGAAAGGAACGCACCCTAAACTAGGCTAACTACCTTACAAAAAGAGGATTATAAATGTAATTGGGCCAATTGATGAACCAAGTAATCTAGATGAGCCCTCACTCACACAACCCCTACTAAAAATAAAAGATGGTCGGTTACACAATCGAAGGCTATCCAAGCTCTTTCTCAAGGGTCATGAGCTAGTCTAATTAATCTAACCATCTATTTTCATGGGATTAGCCCAATTAGACCATAAAATTAGCAACCCTCAGACCTTGCTAAGATCGGAACTATTTTTATGTTCCGAACCCGACTATCCCCTCTCCCACACTAGCTAATTGACCTCACGTCTCGACATAAGTCAATCACCCAAAAATAAAGATTAAAGCTCTCTTAAATATTTCATCGAACATTTGGCGGGCATAAGAGCAAACTCTATGTTCTAGGAATAAATTGGGTGTGGTTGGGCCTAATCCTAAACTAATTAGTCATCAAGAGACTAATCACAATACAAGCCAATCAAAATCAACAACTAATCATCAACAAATAGAAAAACCCCAAAACAAACCTAACCAAGCAAATAACTCAACAAACATGAAAATAGCGGAATTAGTCTAAATTAGCATGGATGAAAATAGCTATTAAACATGAAATCATAATAAAAACTAAACATTTAAGCTAAATACAATATAAACTGACATAATCAAAATAAGAGGAAACAAGAAAAACATGAAATAGAGAGAGAGAAAGGGAAACTTATGCTTGATGGAGTGAATGAACTTGAAATCCACAAGTTTGAATTCAAAAATTAATCCAAATTAAATCTAATCTCCTAATCGAATCTCCGTAATGGGGCTTTTATTGCCTAAAACTAACCTAAAATCTAGCCTAACAATCGCCAAAGGAGCCCCCTAAAAGTCCCGAAGACACGCCTTTTATAGGAATCGAAGCGGGCCGAGAAAGAGGAGCGGGAGGCCGAGGAACTGAGCTATCCGACGGCCCATCGTGCGTCCGATGGCAGATCGTCACCAGCCCCTGGTTGGGCTAATGGCGCATGGCGGTGGCCGTCGTGCTATCCACAAGCCGCCCGTTGGCCGTTGCCTTGTTTTCTTCTTTTGTTTCTTTTTTTGCTCTTTTCGCGACACTTGCTTGGTTGAACTTATTACCTATAAAAGTAAATACAACAAGTAAAAATTCTAAAGATTATATTATTATACGAGTTAAAATTAGGCGATAGAGGCATGTAAAATGTGACAAAATAGCGTCCAACATTAAACAAGTTTTTATTTTGCACTCTGTAGGCAGGATGTACTTAGAAAGGCTATTAGTCTATCTGACAAGCTTTGTATAAATACATCATGTTGTACTAAGCATTTAGTCAGTCAGTCAGAATCGTTAAACACATCTTTTTCTCTTTTATCTCCTTTTGAAAGTAAAAGAGAAAGATGTTCTTCCATAAATTCATTGATAGTACGTTTCTAGATATTTTCACATATTTATATTTTTCATCAACCACAAAGGCACGTTTGAGCAATGAAATGCTTGAACAATTGTCTCAGTTCTCTTCCAAAGTTGAGGAACCAAAAATTGAAAGAAAATGAGCTCTTTTAGTAGCCTGCAATTCCTAGTGGATAAACTAGAGGCATCAGGTCGACACATGTCATGCCTACCAAGTCCTCAAAAGAGGTGATCTAAAAGACGAAAACATTGTTGTCTTTGTGACAGATGCTATGGCCTATCATCCTAAAAATCCGAAGCTCGACTTCATGATAAACAATCCATGTGATGGGTAAAATATATATGAAGGACTTCAAATGTAAGTTTGATACTTGCATAATTGTTTGGTACTAAGTAGGTATATCCATATCCACACTTTAACCTAAAATAATTACTCTGTACCGACCCCTAACCACCGATGTAACGGAGAACTGATAGGCCTCATAGGGGGACTAGTGTAGGGCTTGGCCCATTTGAAATTGGTCTGACGATGTAGTCGCTTCATTAAGCATATAAACATGGATAGAAACATAAGTCCACATTTGTGGCAACTAAAGGCCTTGTTTTAATTTTATTATTTATGGTCTGACGAATCCAATTCTAAACAACTATGCAAATATCAAACTTACTTTGGGAACTTCTTCGTACACATGATGCACATCAAACGGATTGTTATTCATGAAACCAAGGTTAGGGTTTCTACTGGATAGGCCATATCATCCATCATAAAAGACAACAGTGTTCTCATTTTTGAGAACACCTTTTTTTAGGACTTGGTAAAGGTGACGTACGATTAGCTTGATGCCTATAATTGTCTCAACCAGAAGAGCCTACGACTAAAAGAGCCCATTTTGTTCTAGCTTCTAGTTGGTCAACTTTAGAAGTTAAGAACTCAAACAATTGTTCAACCAAATCGTTGCGCAAACGTCCCTTCACAGCCAACGAAAATTATAAATATATAAAAAATATCTAAAAAAGTACTATTGATGAATTTATGGGAAGACATGTTCTTTCTCTTTTGCTTTCAGAAGAAGAGACAAAAGAAAAGAAGATGCGTTCGATGACTCTCACGGATTGATTAAATGTTGAGTACATTATGATGCATTTATACAAACTTGGAAGATGCAGTAATTAGTCACCAGTCCAGCCTACTATTCCTAAACCCCATACCACCCGTTTCAATTTTGAAGAAGGTACTATTTCTTTCAACTTTTATTTTGTAAGGTTGAACAGGAGGTAGGAAGGAAGCTTAGGAAGTAGTCTTAATTACTTCCTGTTCAACCTTACAAAATAAAAGTCAAAAGAACTAGTAGCTTCTTCAAAATTGAAACAGGGTGGTATGGGGTTTAGGACTAATGGGCCAGGTAGGGTCTAATGTAGGTAATGCGTACCTATGATATAGATTTAATTCTTACTGCAAAAAAATATATAGATGATCAATAAGTTTTTTTTTAAAAAAAACTCATGTTCAATTAAATACTAATAAAGTAGAGACATGAGCATAGTGAAATTTTATCAAATATTTTTTTCAAAAAGAATTACTTTTACCGAACACTTTGTCTATGAATAACTAATTTAAATAGTTAATACAAAAAATTAATTCAAACATGTTAAAGCTAATAGTAATTAGTTAGACATGACCAGGGAATGACTCAAATCGGCTGGCGTAAAGACAGTAGAACATTGCAGCACATCACTAGCTTTGTACTAAACCTATTTTCCTGTTTGCATTCCCAAATGCGGGGTGCATGATATAGGGACAAACTTCTTTATTGGCTCAGTGCAGCTCAAATGACTCAGACAATTAAGTGCTTAATTGCCTGAGTCATTTGAGTTGCACTGAGGCAATAAAGAAGCTTGTGGCAAGATGTGTTTTTAATCGTGGATGTATACGTATTCTTAATATACTAAAACGACTAACGTTATTAATATTGAACCAATGACGATTTATATAAGCTAAATCTGAGATTCATTGTTCCTAACCCTGCTTTACCTTAATTATTATTTGAACAAGTAAAAGTTATGTCTTGGTCCGAGTGGAGATAGCATTTTACCTAGGGCTGTCAAAAGTTGACCCGACACGATTACCGACCTAAACCGAACACGAAATTAGGCGGGTTTGGGTAAAGATTTTCAACCCGTTTAATTAAATGGGTCGACACGACTAACCCATTTATTTAAACGGGTTAGATTCAGGTTGAAATTTTCGACACGAAAAAATATCTATTTAACCCGTTTAATTAAATGGGTTAATAGGTTAACCTGTTTAACCCGTTTAATTCTAACCCGTTTAACCCGCTTAACCCGTTTAACCTGTTTATTTGGGAGGGAAGTGAAACTCGATTTTTTCATTTTGATTTTTGAGGAACCAAAAAACCCTAAGTTAAATGGGTGTCGAACATACCCATGAAGTTGTGCAGGTTGCTTAGAAATTAATTGGGTTAAATGGGTAAACAGGTAAATGGGTACCTGATTCTGACCCGCTTAAGTTAAACGGGTAATTGGGTCAGAATCAGGTTGACCCGTTTAATAATTAGTCAGGTTTCAAGTTGGATTGTTCAACCCGTTTATTAAACAGGTCATGTTCAGGTCGGGGGGTCTTCAACCCGAATACGAACCCGACCCGACCTGACCTATTTGACAGCCCTAATTTTACCTCCATAAGGGCCTGTTCTTTTCGTGGGTAAATAGGGTGGGTAAAAGAGTGAAGTAGGTTGAAGTAGATTGAGGTAGGTTGAAGTTGGTATTGTTTTTTTGAGGTGGGTTAAAATAGGTTGAAATGGGTTGATGTTGGTTGAAGTAGGTTGAAGTTGGTATATTTTTTATGGGGTGGGTTGAAGTGAGTTAAAATAATAAGAATGTAACTAATGTGTGATAATTTATGAAGTTATCGAAATTTTGTGAAATTTTTGTTTATTCTTTTTTGTTTTTTATTTTTATTTTTGATTTCTATTTTTTTAGTTTTTATTTTTTATTTTTTATTATTTATTGTTTATTATTTATTTTAATTTTTTTCTTTTTTTATTTTTATTTTTTATTTTTTTACTTTTTATTTTTTATTTTTTTATTTTTCATTATTAAATTTTAATTTTTCATTTTTCATTTTTCATTTTTCACTTTTCATTTTTCATTTTTTATTTTTTTTATTTTTCATTTTTATTTTTTATTTTTCATTTTTATTTTTTATTTTTCATTTTTCTATTTTTCTATTTTTTATTTTCTATTTTTTATTTTTATTTTTTTATTTTTTTATTTTTTATTTTTTATTTTTTATTTTTTATTTTTTATTTTTTTATTTTTCATTTTTTGATTTTTTATTTTTCATTTTTCATTTTTTATTTTTCATTTTTTTGTTTTTTATTTTTGTTTTTTATTTTTTATTTTTTAATTTTTAATTTTTAAATTTTTCTATTTTTTATTTTCATTTTTATTTTTATTTTTTATTTTTTATTTTTTATTTTTTATTTGTAGTTTTTATTTTAATTTTTAATTTTTATTTCTTATTTTTTATTTCTTATTTCTTATTTTTTATTTTCTATTTTTTAATTTCTTTGTTCTTATTTTTTATTTTTTATTTTTTATTTTTTAATTTATTATTTTGTAATTTATTATTTTGTAATTTTTAATTTTTAATTTTTATTTTTTATTCAAAAAATTAAAATTAAAATTAAAAAATAAAAAATAAAAAGTAAAAAATAACACAAACAACGTAAAAAATACAAAATAAAAAATAAAAAAGAAAAAAGAAAAAAATAAAAATGAAAAATGAAAAATGAAAAATGAAAAATAAAAAAATGAAAAATAAAAATAAAAATAAAAAATAAAAAATAAAAAAATAAAAATAAAAATAAAAAATATAAAATATAAAAAATAAAAAAAATAAAAAAAATAAAAAATAAAAAAGAATGAACAAAATTTTCGCAAAATTTCGATAACTTCATAAATTATCACACATGAGTTTCATTCTCATTATTTTAACCCACTTCAATCCACCACATACAAAATATACCAACTTCAACGTACTTCAACCTGCATCAACCCACTTCAATCTAATTCAATCTATTTCAACCCATCTCAAAAAAAAATACCAACTTCAGCCTACCTCAACCTACCTCAACCTACTTCAACCGACTTCACCCTTTTCTCTACCCAATGTACTCACGAAAACAACAGGCCCTGAATCCCATATAATACTTTACAACTTATTAAAATTATGAAGGGGGTGGGTTGAAGTTGGTTGAAGTTGGTTGAAGTAGGTTGAAGTAGGTTGAAGTTGATATTTTTTTTTCAAGTGGGTTGAAATAGATTGAAATAGGTTGAAATCGGTTGAAGTTGATTGAAGTTGATAAATGTGGATTGACCCACGAAAAGAACAGGCCCTAAGTGTAGAGAATAAAAGATCAACCTTGGGATAATGGGATAGAAGAAATGGTGACCTGACCAATATTTAACAAATTCCCCTATCCTGGAAATTTGTTTTGAACTCAAGTGACCTACACAACACAATTGTCATTGTAAACACAAATTTCATGCCTAAAATAAATTAGACAGAAAATTCAGAAACAAGTTGAATTTTGTATTAATGTTGTATATGGGTACAATCTCTGCATAATTGTTACAAGAACAAGTATAATAAATCCTCTGATTCAATCTCCTTGGATAGACTTGAATGAATTTAATCTTGAGAGAGGACCTAAGAGACTTAATCTCTATCAAGATATGAGTTTAATCTTCGTGCATAGACGGCACGTGTTTGTAGTACTTATTGTCTTCTACCAGAGAAAAGTCTTGAGCTCTTGAGAGTTCTTCTAAAAAAATGTTGACCCCTTAATGAAGGGGTTAACTCCCTTTTTATAGAGAAGACAAAATAAGGGTTTTCCTTCTCGTCTCTATTAAAAGAAATAATCATTTATTTTCTGCATCATTTACGCCATGTGGCACTTTTTAATTGGCCGCATACATTTGCAATAAGTATTTAATATGTAATGAAATGCCGTAATTAATCTAATACATGGCGTGCTGTAGTTGGCCAAAAATAAAAGTATTTATTTCTTTCCACATGGCAGGTCTTGATTGGCTAGCAAAAATTTGCATTCTACAAATGCCCCCTCGAGAGTTGGCCGCACCCATGATCTTGGAATATTTGGTGTGGACGAGTCTCGCAATTTGAATGCGGAGATCTACACAACCATAACTATGTAGTACGCAGGTCAAAATTCTTGACTTGATAGGGTCTTCAATAAAAGTTACGAACCAATTTATTGGTCATCTTTTTTTTTTCTTTTTTTTTCCACTCAAATTGAATATATTAATATATTTAATTGATATACTCAAATAAAAAACTTCAAGATTCTTTCTTCAATTTGGAATAAGAAATTTACCTGAACAAAATATTTTATTCAATGCAGAAGATTTGCGCTTTCTATTAGCGCGTACTACGCCCATAAGTTTTTTGGAATGTATCAAAATTAGATTTCGATTTTTATTCCATTGATCAAATATATGTAACATATAGTCTTGTGGAGATAAAATTATACCACTATACTCACGAATTCTAATTTGCTCAGGAGGAAAAGTATAGGTAATGCTCCTCCCCCCCCCCCCCCCTTCTCTCCTTGACTTCTCGAATTCCCTGTGCTGAGGCTTGTGCCTTGAAGATTCATCCTTTTTTTTTTTTTGGTCTCATTGCTGGGAAGCTTCAGTGCGTAACTAATGCCTTGAGAGTACTGCTGTGGGCGTGGCATTCTCTTCATGGCCATCAATTTCCTTCCAATGAATTGACTTCACTTTATTGCTCTCTTTGTTATGTATTAATGCTTCTTTTAACGTTCTTTTTCCTTTCCCTTTACGTGCAGCAATGACCAGGCATTCCCGAACTGAGAGGAACCACGCATTGTCAACAGTTTAGCAAAGCAACACTTGAGGGTAATTGTGAGGCCGATAATAATAATTTGCACTGTAATTGGGGACCAGACGTAATAAAACGAAATGGAGCTTGGCAAAGCAACACTTGAGGGTAATTGTGCAGTCCTTGAATTCCCTCATGCCCTCGTTTCCGCTACTTTCTTTGTTCGCTGTATTTGCCCCCCTTTTTTTGATTGCCTTCTTTTACCCCTTAGATGATACAGATGTGAAACCAACACTTGTTTTTTTGGCGTGTTGGTGTCAATCTACCTCTTTTTCCTTTCTCATTTGTATGAATATCATTTTGCAAATCCATACAATATTGCTAGTCACTTGTTTCATGTTGGAATCTCCAATAATTTGTTGTGGTTAATCTTTAAATGCTTAGTCATTTGGGTGTATCAACAGGCTAACCTTGAATCTTCCTAAGGCGAATTTCGCAAATGTGAAAATTCTCTATAAGACAACTTTGATTCAATATCGGTTAACCTTTAAATATTTAACCCTTCTGGGTGAACCAACGGGTTGACCTTGAATCCTCCTAAGGCGAACTTACCAAAGGCAAAATTCTCAGGAGGCGAATTCAATTTAATATCAATTAACTTTTGAATGTTTAACCCTTTTAGGTACATCAATGGGTTAACCTTGAATTTCCTCCTAAGTCGACATTTCAAGAGTGAAGGTTCTCAAAAGACGAATTTGATTTAGTACCGGTTAACCTTTGAATGTCTAACCTTTTTGGGTACATCAATGGGTTAACTTTGAATTTCCTCCTAAGGCTACCTTCCAAAGGTGAAAGTTCTCAAGAGGAAAATTTGTTTCGTCATCGGTTAAACTTTAAATGTTTAAACTTTTTGGGTACATCAACGGGTTAACCTTGAATTTTCTCCTAAGGTGACATTTCAAGAGCGAAGGTTCTCAAGAAGCGAATTTGATTTAGTATCGGTTAACCTTTAAATGTCTAACCCTTTTGGGTACATCAACGGGTTAATCTCGAATTTCCTCCTAAGGCGACCTTCCGAAAACGAAAGTTCTCAAGAGGCGAATTTGACTGATGAAGAGCCCTTGCTTGCACTTGTGCTCCCTTTTTTTTGGTTCCTAAGAACTTTTTTTTGGTCCTCATTCGATTATTAGATTGATACGACTACCCCTGTGACAAGTCCTACAACTCAATTTTCTTTGTTACTAGTATCGATGCAGGGTTTATTCAAGATGGTCACTTTTATGGACAAAATCACTAGCAAGCGACACTATCTACACATCCAACCCAGTGAAAATGACGTAGATGAGGAAGAGACAAAGTTGCCTCTTCGTAATCCGATAACGTTCTTGTGCAAGTCTGATTGTGCTAAAGGTCCTCCGAGCCTTCCTTGGTGGTCCACGGAGAATTTGAAGACAGGCGAGACGTTTTTACTTTCTACTCAGATTAACATGAAAGAGAATCTCCCCTCTTATCAATTGCTATGTCATGATATAGAGTCCGAGTGCAAATCATGGGCTAAGTTACCGTTGCATGGGGAATTTTCTTACAAACCGCTTTATTGGGTGTGGTTAGAGAATATCCTCGTTCGTTGTAAGGAAAAACTTACAACCTTTCATCTGTTTGATGCTTTGTATGCTTCCCCCTTCCTTTATAACCGGTGCTCGAACCTCATTTGAGCAGTGTGCAAGCATCGGTGTCCTGAAATGAACACATTGCATACTTCTAAAGGCGAGGTGTCATTATCTATCTTTGATATTACAGCTTCCTCGGGCTACCGCTTTCAGGGTGTCTTTATGATGAAGTTGTTCCTACCCAACGGGAACTCACAAATAAGCTTTCGCTGAGTTGTAGTTATCTATTTACTGCTTACCACAAGCTCATGCAAGGTCGCAAGGGCAAGCTGACCATAGAGCAATGGATTGCTTTCTGGTTTCGAGGACGCAATAGGTACCATGTTGCTAGGAAGCCTGATCAAGACAGCCAAATTCCTCATCCAGGAATATTATCTTCCATTATCGACACAGGAGCCCATGGGTAGGGTGATTGTCAGGTCATTTTTGACGAATTGGGAGTGGCCATAGGCTAATGTACTGAGACTTTTTTAGCTGCATTTCTCTCCTGTTGGCTATGCATTTTCATCTTACTAGTTAGAGATGCTGATTGCATACACCCCGGCACTTTCAGTGTTGCCTCATTCATGGCCTTAGGTGTGGGGTACTGCCCCCCTACAGCGATTCTTACGAGTATCTACAAGGGACTCAATGAGATTTCGCGTTCTTCTCATCTTGGTAGAAGTGGGGGACATTTTCCTGCCCATGTCCTTTATGCTTGGTCAGCCAAAAACTTTGATGTATCCAAGCTAGTTGGTGAGGCTTCCTTCAGTCCAGCCATGGTGAAGTTTAACAGCATTGGTCAAGCCAAGTCGTTTCAACTTGAAGAGGCTAGGAAACTCATCGGTTCTAGGAAAGGCTGCGCTGGCATTCATCCATCATCAACCGACTGAAGGAGACCCTTCTGGATGACAGTAAGCTATCGAGAGCTGACTTCGCTTACTTTGTCAGCATTCGTTCGGGTTTTGTCTCTTACCATTGTGAGGACAGCTTTGTCATGGAGCACTACTGCCCTGACCGATTTAGTGGATAGTTTGGCTTCCATCAGGATGTTCCTACAGATCTAGATTTTGATAATCTTCCCGATCCGGAAACAATGACTCGTTATCACCAGACACTTACGCGCTATGGAACAGGGTCTCAAATCTTACTTCCTGGGCGATGCAATTTACTCGAGAGAAATACTACTCGTGCATTTCGTGAATAGTGGTCCAAAATGTTCATTTCCTCAACTTGCAGTCCACATGCAGTGACTCTAAGAGAAAACAAAATGATTTGTTTGACACGAAGACTTCAAAGGATGAAGGCAAACTTGGTTCTAAACCCAAGTTGAAGATTGTTCGTTCTGGGAAGCCCTTAGACCCTTCTGTTCCTCCGATGGGGGATGGTTCTTCCCGTGTCAAGATTCTAGGAATAGATGTTGTCATCCCAGTGATGCCCATCCCTGCAATCTCAATTCAAAGCATTGCGCCACTACCACAGGTAATGAATGAGATTAAAGGACCCTTTTAAATCTCCCACTTGTTGAGACATATAGGCATAATGCAAACCTAAGATTAATCTTGCTGCGATGGTCAAGATGAGATGCCTATCGGAGTTTGTGAGCCAACTACCGAAAAGGTAACTGAGCTTCCCCCAGAAGGTGCTGAGAGTATCATGGATATCCTCAATTCTGAACCTAATCCTACTGAATGCATGGTACTTCCTTTTCTTTTCTTAAAAACATGATTTCTTTACAAATGCATATATCACCTTCTTCGTCCCTGTATACATCTTCTCTTCTTTTCTTTGTTTTTCCTTCTTCTTCTTCTTTTTTTTTAACAGGGAGAAAGTGATGATGTGAACTTCAAGGAGGAATTGGCACACGTTCCTCTGCCATCAAGAAGTTAATGTTTCCCGTCAATTGGATCAATACCATCATTTGTAATGATTTATTTGATGGGAGGTCGAGATTAGTTGACTTGCGAGGTGTTTGTTCCCTGGATGATGCTGAGGTCGAGTCCATCCGTAGAGTCAATGCGCCTTCACTGGTACCTCACCCACAATGCCCTTTGAGGGCTCCCCAAGGGGGAATTTTTGTCTTCAATGCTGAAGTCATTATAAGGCAGGTGGATAAGAATACTGCGCGAGTATTTGGTGAATTCATACTTGACAAGGTGTGTCGCACCCCTTTTGATGGGCTTCCTTCCCTTAAAGGCGATTTTGACAGCCTTTATGCCACTATCCTTCAAAGAGGTGTCGACGTCACTCCTTTAGAGAGCAAGGTTGAAGGTTTGATTAAGCAAGCATGTGACTTCAAGGACCTGCAACAGAGCTACTCCGGTCAAACATGTACTTAAGGACATGATACTTGTCACATGGAGGTACAAGGTAAGCTCGATGAGGCCTCCTATCGGCTAAACACAGAGGGCGCCCATTATGAAGCGAAGACGGTCGAGCTGAAGCATGTTGAATCGAGGCATCAAGAGCTGCTGAAAGAACTTCAACTTTTAGAAGAATAACATAAAAATCTTAGCTCCCAGGTAGCGGCCAGCGAGCATTTGCTTCAAGAAGCTGAGCGGGAAGTTATTGACTTGCAAGGTCAGATTGACATACTTAATGCCACTGAAGTGATGGATGCAGCCACGAAAGCTAGTTTAGAGAAGGCTGAAGCCTACATAAAGGAGTTTTTCGAGGATTTGAAGAATTTTCAATGGGATCCATAGCTGACTCCTCTTTTTTTTTTTTTTTGGGAGATGTACTTATGATGTACTTTGCACTTTTGTAGCGCTAGCTTGATATCTAATAATGCGAATTTTCTTTTATCCCCTGCTGCACATGTGTCTTTGGTTGATTTTTCTTGTGATTTGGATCCCACAATTATCAACTTTATGACAATAAATGAATTTACACCTTGCTAAATCTTTAAATATAGAAGTGGTATAAAACAAGCAATCAGATGAACATTTTTATGAACAAATTTCATGATGACTGTACTTGGGTGTATACCAAAGTTGTCTACGTAGCTGAAGGGAACTCTAAAGGATCAAGTCATACGTAGTTCGAAGAACAAGACCTTTTTGTTTTTTTTTTTTTTGGTTTAGTCATTCACAATTTATACTCTTGCGGGCCAGGAGTAGTACGATGGAGTTCAACTTAAAAGAACGAACAGTTTAGGCTCATGTTTAGGAGCTTACATGTACTAATACATTAAGGATAGTATAATTTTAGGAACTTGCCATTTATTGGCCCAACTCGCACTCTGTCAGTACCGACAATCCTATAAGCTCCATTAGTGTAGACTTCTCGAATCACATAGGGGTCATCCCACTTGGAAGTAAACTTATTTCCAGTCTTGTGTGGGATGATGATTGGCCTTCTTACCGGGAGCACTTGATCTCCAACTTGAAATAAATGCGGTTGTACCTTTTTGTTGAAGGCTCATGATAAGCGAGCTTGATAGCATTCCAACTTTTGTTACGCTAGAAGTCTTTTTTCATCAAGGGCTTCGAGCTCTGCTAGGCGAAGCTTGTGATTTTCATCTTTGGTCAAGCCTTCCTGTATGGCAATACCGAGTGAAGGGATTTAGAGTTCCAAAGGTAATACTGCTTCGACCCCATACACCAGAGCGAAAGTAGTTGATTGGGTCAGTGTCTTATATGTGGTTCTGTATGCCCAAAGAGTCTCCCCTAATCTTTCATGCCAATCGCGTTTTGACTTTGCCACCACTTTGCTTAGTGAGTTGCAAAGCGTCTTATTGAAGGCTTCTGCCAGCCCATTTGCAGGTAAATTGCACATTGAAGATTTGCGCTGGGCAAACTTAAACTTTTTTCAGAAAGCGGTCACTAACTTGTTGACAAATGGTTTGCCATTGTCAGTGATAATATATCAAGGCACGCCATATCGGTAGATGATATGGGTCCGAATAAAATCAACGACATTTTCTTTTTTGACCTCTCTCAGTGGGATTGCTTCTGCCCATTTAGAAAAGTAGTCAGTTGCTGCCAAGATGCACGAGTGGCCAGCAGAAGATTTTGGAGTGATAGGGCCCATAACATCAAGACCCTAAGCTTCAAATGGCCAAGATGCCACAGTTGGATGGAGTGGCTCCGGAGGTTGATGAATAAAATTTGCATGGAACTGGCAAGGCTCGCACCTTTTTTCATAGTCAATGTAATCTTGCACTATGGTAGGCCAGTAGTAACCCATCCTCTTGATTCGATCATACAATTTGGGCCCTGTTTGGTATGCTTCGCATATTCCTGAGTGTGCTTCCTCCATTGTTTGTCTTGCTTTATTGTTACCCAAGCATCGCAACCAAATGCCGAGAAAGGAACGCCGATAGAGAGTCACATTGAAGTAAAGGAAGCTGGGAGCTCTTCGTTGGATTTCTGTCTTATGCTTTGGATCGCTAGGGAGCTTCCCGTGTTGCAAGTAGTCAATGAGTGTTTGACGCCAATCTTCTCCATCTACTTCTTGAGCACTAACTGCATTGACTTCTTCCTCAAACTCTTCATCAATGGGTGCAACGACCCATCGATTGTAGACGGGGACATTCATGTTTTCCTCTGCCCCTAGTGCCAAAGTGGCTGCAAGATTTGTAAGTGCATCAGCCACCTTATTGGCACTCCTAGGAACATGCTCTAACTTGACGGTTTCAAGCTTGCTTGACAATTGCAAGGCACACCTGTAGTACGAAACAAGATTATCCTTTTTGACTTCATACTCTTCGAGGAGTTGTTTAATGACCAATTGCGAGTTACCATATATGTCAAGATCTTTAATTCCCATTCTAATAGCCATTTGAAAGCCCAAGATTAATGCCTGATACTCGGCCATATTATTTGAACACAGTTGGGTTAATATGAAGGAGTAGGTGAGGACATGCTTCTCAGGGGAGATAAACACTACACCAACACCAGCCCAATCGCTTCTCACGGCTCTGTCAAAGTACATTTCCCAAGGTGGGGGAATATCTATAAAGAACACGTACTCACCTGGTAAGTCATCGTTTAGCTCCCACTCATCAGGAATTGAGTGATCTGCTAAGAAATCCGCTAGCGCTTGCCCTTTGATTGCCTTCTGTGGCACATAGACAAGATCATGCTGCTTCAAGATCATAGCCCACTTCGTAAGTCGCCCACTGAGGATTGGCCTTGACAAGATGTATTTGATGGGATCAGCTTTAGAAACCACTTGCACTGTATATGCCTGCATGTAATGTCTTAGTTTTTAAATGACAAATATGAGTGATAAGGATATCTTCTCCATGGGAGAATACTTTAGTTCGGCCCCAACAAACGTGCGGCTTAAGTAGTACAGAGCCACCTCCTTTCCTTCCTCATTCTTTTGAACACATAATGCCCCCAATGACTGTCCTTGAGCCGCTGTGTAAAGTATAACAGGCTTGCCGGGGATTGGCGCTCCCAACACTAGAGGATTTGACAAGTACTCCTTAATTTTCTTGAAAGCTTTACGACATGACTCGTTCCATTCAAAAGGTGCTCCTTTTCTCACGAGGTGGTTGAAGGGATGACAGCGACTAGCAAGAGTTGATATGAACCTTCGAATATATGCCAAGCGACCTTGAAGACCACGAAGCTCTTTGAGATTTTTAGGCTCGGGCATATCTTGGATTGCTTTGATCTTCAATTGGTCAATCTCTATCCCCTTATGGCGAACTACAAATCCCAAGACTTTTCCAGAAGTGACACCAAATGCACACTTGAGTGGGTTTATCTTTAACTGACATTTTCACAGTCGTTCAAAGACTTGACGAAGATCTTTGATGTGGTCGAATTTCTTTTTTGATTTGACCACTAAGTCATCGACGTAACACTCAATTGTCTTGTGGAGCATGTCATCAAAAATATTTTGCATTACCCTTTGGTATGTTGCCCCTACATTCTTCAGGCCGAAGGGCATCACTTTATAGCAGAAGATGCCTTTGAGGGTGTGAAAGGTCGTGGCCTCTTGGTCTGCCGGTGCCATTTGGATTTGATTATACCCCGCCGTACAATCCATGAATGATGAGGCCTCATGTCCCGTAGTCGAATCAATCACGAGCTCGGTGACAGGCAATGGGAAGTCATCTTTCGGATAAGTGTCGTTGAGATCTCGAAAGTCTACACAGATGCGAAGTTATCCATTCTTCTTCCTCATATGAACGATGTTCGCGATCCAGGTTGGATACCTTACTTCCCGAATGAACCCTACTTCAATGAGTTTATTCACTTCTTTTTAAATTTCAGGTACCAACTCTGGACGAAAACGCCGCTGGGGCTGTTTTTTTGGAGAACACCCTTTTTAATGGACAGATGATGGACTGCAACTCTTGGGTTGAGTCATGGCATTTCCTTGTAACTCCATGTGAACACGTCCTTATATTCTGAAAGGAGATTGAAGTACTGCTTTTCTTCCTCAGGTGTCAGCGACGCACTTATATAAATAGGGCGAGGCTCCTCATCAGTACCAAGATTCAATTCCTTTAGATCATCTACCATAGCTTGCCCCCCATCCTCGAGGGTTTTAGGAGTTTCTGCAAGCTCTATCTCTGAATCCAAATCCTCCCATTCTCAGACCGTGATATGATAGGAAGGAGCCACTTCATCTTGCCCCTCCCTCTTGTTCGAGTCAGGGTTACTTTGTTGACTAGTGAAGATCACAGTGCACCTCTTTACTCTTAATGAACCTTCTGTCTTGATGTCCAGGGTTGAAAATCTCTTCATGCGTGAAGGAATAGAACTTTGTACTTCATTTGTATCATCCAAATGATTAAATATAGAACCTTTGGGGTCCTGGGATGGGGCTTTCAAGGGCTCGGTTCCTTTCTTGATCCTATTGAACACTTAAGGCTTTAGGCGTGCCCTAATTCTAGTGAAGACAGATAGACGTTTTGTCAAACTGGACGACTAGGCAGATCATCCTCCTTTTCACTCCCACTATCTCTTCAGCTGAGATGTGTTAGACTGCCGACTGCTTGTTCTTTTGTCGCTCTGAGATTCTGATTGGTTGCAACGGCTTGTAGCCAAGCTCGACTTTAAAGATGCCTACTAAACCCCCTTACTCCTGGATTACTTTTTGAGTTTCATTGAGACCATGAGCCTTGACTTCGATCACTTTCCCTAAGGTAGTAGGATTTTAAAAGTCATAACTAGCACTTTCCATAAGCTTGTATGCATTCGGATTGAATCCCTTCTTGGTCCGTGTACACGGAAAGTCATTCTCCTTTTTCAACAAAGCCTTAGAAGAAGAAACAAACCCAGGGAGAGGGTGTCTGCTCTCCTTTGGTCGGTACACCTTTTGTGTTGGCAATGTGACACTTCCTTTAGGGCCACCCAAGCTTGCCTCGTCAGCGTTCCTAGTAATCTTACCTTCAGCCTCTCCATTTATAACTCCATCAAAGAGTGATTCTTCTTTCTTACGATGGGATTTTGGAATGTATCTCAAAACCGATGTCATAGAGTTTGTTGAAGCTGCCATCTATCTCGCAACTTGCTTGACAGACTGTATTTCCCTAACTTGCTTATCATCCTTTTCACCCTGTTGTTGTTTCGTACAATCATGCCCTATTGTCACCTGCGCATTCCTGGTAACTTTTGGCTCACCTTTACCTGTGGAGGAAATTGTCGATATCATTATTTCCTTAGGCGTCGAATCTTCTTCAAAGAATTTAGCATCAGTAAAATATGACTCTGCCCTAGTGAATGGCCGAACATCACCATTAATCTTCCTTTCTCCTCCACGATAATGCTTGAGACATTGGTAGAGAGTTGAAGCTACTATCCCATGCTCGTGAAGCCATGAACATCCTAGCAACATCTTGTATGAAGTCTTTGAGTCAATCACATGGAAGATCGAAGATATTGATAGGTCTCCCATCATCAGCTCAAGGCGAATCATGCCGATTGCACGTTGACTCTCCAGGCTAAATCCTTGGATCACCATTCAGCTCTTAGAAAGCTCTTCCATCGTGATCCCTAACTCATTCATTGTAGACTTAGGTATGATATTAACCATCGACCCTCCATCTACAAGGATTCGTTTGACCTTTTGTTCCCTGATATAGCCAGTGACGAACAGGGGGTGGTTATGGGGTTTGAAGCCTAGCTGTGGGTCATCATCAGTAAAGGTAATGGCGGTGTTGTAAGCAGCATAATGAGCAACCTCTTTTACTGATTCACCAACATCTCTTACCTCGTCAATATGAAGTTTTGGGTGCTACAAGGCAGTAATAACATGTTGACGTGCCTCTTCTGGTAAGTTGAAATTTACCTCCAATCCCTACCTATCGGTAAAGCCTCTAAAATAGCTAGAGTCTTGTCGTCATCTTTTGGGGGTTTATCCAACTTTTCTTCCTTCTCATCTTCCTTGTCCTCCAGCTCATAACATGAAGTCATGTTAACAGTGACCTTCTGAAAAAAAAAATCTCACTGGGAAAAATTCTCCCAGGGTGATAGGAACAAGCGGCTTCTGCTCGAGTAGATCAATAGGCTGAATTTCTTACCTCTTGCTTGTTTTTGAATTTTCTTGCCTTTTACGCATCGAATATTCTTCCTTCTGTTTATCCTTTTTCTTCGGCGAAGCGGTGGTGCCTGAGCTTGTTTTGGATTCCTTGGTCTCCTTCAGGTGACAAGTGTACATCCTTCTTTGTCCTTGACCAGTGTGAGATTGGTCTCCACTACTAACCCCTGAACCATCAAGGGAATGACGATGGGTTTTAGACTGTCAAACTGAATGGTGAACAGTTCTTTTCTTTGAGAGGCAATCAAGCTACTCTCCTCTTGCTCAAGAGATGGAGCAAGCCTTTGATGTCGTAATACAGGAGGGCATTGCACCCCAGCAGAAATATGATTGGTTTCGACATAGTCATCTAAGTCCAATATGGTCCTTCCATCCCTTGCTAGCTGCATAATACGTTCTTTCAACATAATGCACTTCTCAAGAGGATGACCAATGACTCGATGATAGCGACAGTACTTTGGGTCACTAGTCCTTCCAGCCTCTTCGGGCTGCTTTGGTGTATGAAGTTCAATAATCCCATTCTCAAGCAAATCGTCCAAGATTCCTGACAAGTCTGCATCAGGAAACGGGTACTTTTTCTCTTGAAGCTCCTTTAGCGTGGGTCGTTTCCTTCCACCATTCGTAAAGGATGACCCTTTCTTTTTTTCTAGCCTAGATTTTCCTGAAATCCGTACAGGCTCCTCAGTGGAAGTGGCCATGGATTCCTTTGTCGGCGCCTTCGAAGGCTTAGGGCTCTTCTTCGTCTCACCGTTGTCTTTCTTAAATTCATAAGAGATAGCTGACTTACCATGACAGTTTGCCATTATCGTTTCCATGTCATGCACTTTGGTAGCTAGTTCTTGGAAAGTCCTTGGCCTACTCATTTGTAAAACATATAACAAGTCCTACTCCATACCCTGAGCACACATCTCTACGGCGGAGACCTCGGACAAACGATCCTTGAACTCGAGGCTAAGAGATCTCCAATGATCAATATAGTCGAGGACAGGTTTATCTTTTCACTGCTTAGTATTTGTCAGTTCTGCTATACTAACAGTGCGTTGAGTGTTGTAAAATTTGTTGAGGAACTCCTACTCCATTTGTGTAACACCCGGAATTGTTATCCCCTTCGTTAAGCCGATTGCGCTATTTTATATCGTTATAAAATCGTATTTGGCTATTTCGATAAATTGAAATAATATCGATGTAGCCTGCTTAAGGGCTGATTTTATTGGAAAGAATAATATTATTATCATTATTATTGGCTTTCTTGTTATTAAGGATGATCATTGGTTACCACATTGAGCAAATTCCCGAGTACGATTAGAATGTCGAACCTTGGGAATAATCCTGCAATTTATTGAATCGAACGTTAATATAATGAAAAGGTGAATAAACCAGCCGATGATTATATTAATGGTTGCCGTTTAAGAATGGAGGTCGGGAATTGGATTTACGGTATAATGGGTTGGAGTTTTTATCAGAAGCTAAATAAAAATAAAAACCAAAAAAAAGAAGAACAAAAGGGCCGAAGCCCTTTGCTCGGCAGAGAAGCATTGCGAAGAGAGGGCTCATCAACCCCAGCCCTGTGACCACACACCAGGAGAGAGCGAGGGAGGCACCGGCAGGGCGACCAGCCGACGCGCGCCCGGCCGTCCCCCACCCCAGTCGACGCCCAAATCGGGCCACAGAGAGAGTGAGACAGACGCGAGAAAGGAAGAAAGAGGTTCAGGGGGGGAGACTGCCGTGGGTCTCGGCGGCTCCTCCACGGCTCGCCAGCGGCGGCGGTTCGGCAGGAGGGCGGTGGCTAGCGGATGGCGAGCAAAGGGATGAACCGAGCCCACACTGAGCCAACCCAAATCAAACCCTAAAACAGATCCTTTAGCTTGGATTCGAGGTGGGTTTCCTCTTCCTCCTAGTTATTGGCAATTTCGATGAAAGTTTATTGATTATAGTTCATTTAGGTTGAATTCAAACTGATTAGCTGTAATTTGAGGAAATTGTAGAGTAAACTGAACGATATCCAATATCGATATATATAATTCGTGTTGAACAAAAGTTTATCGATTATATATTCGTTATTTGTAGTGATTGCATAGAAATCATAGAAACGATGTAGATGTTAATTGTGAATTAAACGATGAATTATTCAATCGTATAGATTGCGAAGTGAGTGTGGGAAACTGCTTTTATATAGTGAATTAATGTTTTCCAACTTCCGAAACCTTCCGAGGCATCTCTAAGTGTTTTATTAGTTACATGTTCGATTGCCAACATTTATACATTAGTTGATGAACTAAGCTTCAGTGTATGAGTCAGATGTGAAACAAGACATTTATAGCAATTCGTAAGTATATATGGTGGTTTGGCAAGTTGTGATCATGGTGTATGAATTAAGGATCGGCCAACAAGGCTAGTTAAGCCTTCATACGGGTAACAGTTAAGGGCATCGATATCATCGCTAACGTTGCCTCCGAAATTATGATTATATATATATGTAAATACCAAAGCAATGTTTGAATTTAATTGCAAACGTATGGATTGTGCTATGATTTTGGGAATCAGTTAGCGATATGATTTTATGACGTGATCATACGTGCTACGTGAAACCTCTCCCCCGAGTTGAGGAATGCGTGGCATTGATTTCAAGTTTTGGAGATCTTTAACAGTTCGTAAATGCTTATTCGTACGATTTCAAAGCGTTTCTAAATGTTCATCGGCTGTCTATTTTAATCGACAAGTCATTGGTAATGAAATAATCCTAAATCATCGGATTAATCAACCGAATGAGTCAGGTGACCAGTCGATAGGTTCAGGGATCCTTTTAAAAAGGAATTAAGTAATAAGCATGGGTTGCATCGCATCATTGGTATTCTGAGCCTAACCATCCTGGTACTCTCCTTTAAAGTTCATATGTAACTTCAACTTCAATGTTTCAAAGTTCAAAGTTCATTGTTCTGTCGGTAGATAGAGAGTTCAAAGCTCAGTGTTCATTGCTCTGCCAGTAGGCAGAGGTTTTAGAGTTTAGTGTTTCATAGCTCTGCCAGTAGGTAGAGGATCCAAAGCTCAAAGTTTCATTGTTCTGCCAATAGGCAGAAGATTCAAAGTTAAAAGTTGAAAGTTCATAGTTCTGCCAGCAGGCAGAAGTTGCAAAGTTTAAAGTTCATAGTTCTACCAGCAGACAAAAGTTTCAAAGTTCATAGTTCTGCCAGCAGGCAGAAGTTCCAAAGTTCAATGTTCATAACTCTGCCAGTAGGCAAATGATTCAAAGTTCCACGTTTCAAAGTTATAGTTCTATCAAATGTTTTATAGTTCATCAAATGTCTTATAGTTCTATAGTTCTATCAATAGGTAGAGGATTCAAAGTTCATATATCCTATAGTTCTGCCACCAGGCAGTAGAGTCAAAGTCATATGTTATACTTTAATAAACAAGCCTGTAAAGTTCAAAGGCTATATTGCCACATCATTAGTTACTAATCACATGACATAGTATATGTTTCACTGTATGGTTATCGTTCTATGTATTAGCGAGGAGATTTACTCCTGCATATGACCTGTTATTGTATGGTGTAGTGAAATCATCAATTTAGTGATTGCATCGCATTGGGCGTTATGATTGTTTTAGGGTAATTGCTAAGTTTATATAGCCTACTACCTGATAGCATCTCCAATGAATTTTAATGATTAGGTACGACATAAATTACATGAACTGGAATAAGCCTTAATGACGTACTGAGCATTACGTATAAAGTTTTAGCGATTGATGGGTAACATATAAGTCTTTCGTAACAGAAATCACAGCAAGTGGTGTTTATGGGTTAAACCCCTTTACTTTCATTGAGTTTATGAGTTCATATGAATGTCTTATGGTAAGTTTATTGAGTATCGCTATTCTTAAGTTTAAGCTGTTGGTGCAAATGCTATTTCTCTTGCATTGTGATTGGAATACACTGTACGATAGGTGAGTTCTTCAAAGAGAAGGAATTACGAACAACTGTTGTAAGTTGTTATTGCATTTAAAGTATTGTTTTAGGAGAGGGGGTTATCCATTGAGCGATAATTGCTCATTCTCATTTATTATTGTTCCCTTCCTAGGTTTCTAAAATAACAGGTAACAGTCGGCCCACGTAAGCCGAGATGGAGTCATTGCTATCCTAAGAGTAAAGCTATAAGCTTATATGTGAGCTGTGAAGTTGTATTATGGTGTAACAGTTAATTTCTATGTAATTTAAGTCCTTGTGTGCATGTACCGCATATCATTTAGAGTCGCTCTGTACAACCATGTGAGCCAACTGTCTAAGTTGCCCGGTTGTTTTATAGTTGGGATGTAAACCTACGTACTCCGGACGTGTGGTCCGCGGAGTTGTACCTTTCATTGTCCTTTTGTTCTAACGTTGAACTGCATTGGTTGTGATACTTCGGGCGGGTGGCCTGTAGAGCTGTTAACTTCGGCGGGTAGTCATTGAGTTGGTTGGTTCTTTATTGCTGCTTTTCAGTGCAGGGAATTTAATTTAAGGCTTTAAGCCTGGGAAATCGTCAGTTTTCAGGGGAAACTCTGTACTTTTCGTTCCAGAATTTAAAGAAGAATGCTAACACTCCTAGTCCTAGAGTTGGGGGCATTACAATTTGTTCCCAGCTGTTAATAGACTCCGGCTCCAAGTCTGTATGCCAATCAAAGGTGATCCCTTTAAGAGATCGAACAAACTGCTTTATCAACCTGTCTCCCTCAGTGCTAGCATTACTGCACGTTTCAATGAAGTTAGCGACGTGCTGTTTGGGATTGCCCTTACCATCAAATTGGTTGAATTTAGAGGGCTGGTAGCCATATGGCATACGAAGGACATCAATTCTTTTCGTATAAGGCTTAGTGTACAAATGCGTCTTGCGAGTTCCTCCCCCTAATTAAGCCTTAACAGCATTTGCGATTAGATTTGAATCTGTTCAATGGACATCAAGCCTAATGAGGATTCCTTCTTTTTCATGCGTTCGTTATCAGAGTCTTCGCTGCGGTTAGACTCCTTATCAAACTCTTCGCCATCCGAACCTTTGCTAGAGGATTCGAATAGTCGCATTTCCAGCTTCTTCATTAGAGTAGCAATTTGCTCACTTTGACGCTTGATTTGAGCGTCTTTCTCTAGACTCTCTTTAGGACCCTCTCTAATGTTGCTTTCATATTTGCGAGCTGTTCTTCTACGTCGGTCGCCTCCGTCACCATGGCTGGCATAATGACAGAATTTGAGGATTCGGTCTCCGATTGAGCGACCAACTCTCTCGACGATGCCGGTGAGGAGTCACTGCTAGTATAGCCATGGTCTTCTACACCGAAAGGTTTGAAGGCAGGTTCGGCCTGAGTTTAGAGCTCATCCATCCCTTACGGAATTGTTTGATGCATCATCAAGCCAGCAACAGATTTTTGCTTCAAAGGATGCAAAGTGGTTTTGCTAACTCCTTTAGGCAGATTGGAGTCAAGGCTTGGGGTCTTATGAGACTGCGACGGGATAGTCCCAACTGACTACTTTATGGCAATCGTAGCAGCGGCTTTTGCCATACTGCTAGTCATGATCCCGCTGGATGTAATGCTGCAGTTGCCGATCCTTGAGATGTAGATCGGATAGCTTTCCTTGAATGCTGAAAGATGGTGTTCTTATGGGCCATGTCGTCTTCGAAGGAATGTAGAGTTCGTGGTTTGGAGAAAGAGATGAAAGGAAGAGAAGATCCCACCAGGCGTGCCAAATTTGTAAACACAAATTTTGTGCCCAAAATAAATTAGACAGGAAATTCAGAAACAAGTTGAATTTTGTATTAATATTGTATATGGGTACAATCTCTGTATAATTGTCACAAAAACAAATATAATAAATCCTCTGATTCAATCTCCTTTGGTAGACTTGAATGAATTTAATCTTGAGAGAGAATCTAAGAGACTTAATCTCTATTAAGATATGAGTTTAATCTCCGCGTGTAGACAGCATGTGTTTGTAGTGCTTGTTGTCTTCTGTCAGAGAAAAGTCTTGAGCTCTTGAGAGTTCTTCTAAAAAAATGCCGCCCCCTAAATGAGGGGGTTAACTCCCCTTTTATATAGAAGTCGAAATTAGGGTTTTCCTTCTCGTCTCTATTAAAAGGAATAATCATTTATTTTCTGCATCATTTATGCCACGTGACACTTTTTAATTGGCCGCCTGCATTTTCAATAAGTATTTAATATTTAATGAAATTCCCTAATTAATTTAATACGTGGCGTGCTATAGTTGGCCAAAAATAAAAGTATTTATTTCTTTCCACGTGGTAAGTCTTGATTGGCTAGTAAAAATTTGCATTCTACAGTCATGTATAAGCTATACTACAGGAGCCAATTTTCTTAGGATTTAGGGGAGCATTGATGGGATTCTTTAACCTCCTTCTATTGAATCCCCATCTGAAATACTAAATTGTGAATGCCCCTTGTGCACGTAAGGCCTGTTACTTTTATTAGTAAATAAGGATTGATGATCGAATAAAGTTGATAAAAATTAGTAAAAGTGAAAGAGAGTTACAAGAAGTTGGTATTTATTTTTGAATAATTGATAAGAATTAGTTAAGGTTAAGAAAGATTAGAATAAGTTGATAGAAGTTAGTAAACGTCAGAAAATATTGATAAGAAATGTAAAAAGAAAAAATAGAAATTTCTTTGTAAGAAATTTTTAAAAAGATCGGTAAGAGTTCATAAAAATTGATAAAAATTGATAAAAATAGAGAAAGATCAATTAAAGTCAGAAAAAATTAAAATTTTTAGGTAAAAATTGTCAAAAATTAGTAAGAACTGATAGAAGTTAATAAGAATAAATTTATCAGGCCCTACACCCTTGCCCGCTGCTGTACTCCACGCTACACGTGTTGTCATTTCATAAGTCAATTTGCATTAACTCCAATGTCAGCGTTGATAATTACTTAATGCTTAAGTTCCCTACGCACTTACAGGCAGCAGCATAGTTGGAATGAAAAGAAGAAATGACTTGTGGATTCTACGCTCCTGCCCCACCAACCCCAGATGAAAATAATTCATCAATAACAGCAAATTTTTTTGAGGTAAATGTCAAAAGTTGTCTTACTTAATGACACGAAATAAATCTATAATTGCAGTGAGTTTTTCGATTCGTCAAAAATGTGAACCACAGTCGAACCGAAAAACTCAGTTGACCGAATTTTCGATTTGGTTGCCGGTTAACCGTTATTTTTAATTGTTAATTTTCAATTTTCACTTCTTTTTTAAAATTAATTTAATTATTTGAAACACCAAATATTAATTTACACATTATTATATATTTAGTCTTATCTTTTAGTAATTATAAAATCTACACTTGACCAATATAAATTTTAGTTTTTTTAACAAAAGTGTAAGTTTTGGTTTTGATTAACTGACAGTTAACAATGCAGTTAACTGAATCTCAAATGCCCAAACCGAAACTGAAACTGAAACTGCAAAATTTTTTCGGTTCGGCTAACCAAACTGAATTTTTTACAAAAATCAGACCGGTTAACTGATTTTTCGATTTGATTTTCTGGTTGCATTTTTTGATTTTTCGGTTCGATTTTTTGGTTTCGGTTTTTTTTGCTCACCCCTACCATGAGTACAATGCATAACCAATTTACTTGACCCAAAAAATCAAATAAAAATTAAATTAATCCTATTGTCTAAAGGCGCAATAGACATGAGGGTGGTTGATGAGATGGAATCAAATTTAAAAATACCCAACACAATCTGCCACCCATGTAAATTATCTTATAATCTTATTTGATAAAATTAAATATTTAAGTAGCGAATACTGTTAAATAATGAATAGTTGTTTACATAGTAAATAGTACTCTAATTTAACTGTTAGATAATAATTGCTTAGATAAGCACTTGAAGTAAATGTGTTTGGTAAATTAACTGTTGGATTAGTTGATTAATGTCAGTTGACATAAATGATATAGCAAATTTCAAAGATTTAATTTCTAAATATAGTATTTGGTCTAAAATTATAATATACTACTTTTGAATATCAAAAATTAATACATATTATTGATTATTCAAAAAAGCTGCTTAAAATGTTGAACATTAAAGATCTGTTCTTTTCGTAGATAAATTGGGATGGGTAAAAGAGTGAAGTAGGTTGAGGTAGGTTGAAATAAGTTAAAATGGATTGAATTTTTTTATGTGATAAATTAAACTTGGTTAAAATAGTGAAAGTAGGTTGAAGTAGGTTAAAGTGAATTGAGATTGATATATTAAAATTGACCTATGGACAGGGCTTAAGTAAAATACTACATCAAATACTATAGTCATCAAATATTAAAATTAATTAAGTAGTACATTAATTCGATCAAAATGGTCAACGTCGCTGAAAATACTATTATTGAACGGGCCCTAAATGAGTGTAGGTACATGTATATCGAAGTTCTATCCCCAATGATAGCCTAGAGCTTTTAACCCACCCCACTTCTCCCGACCCTCAACCCTCTTTCTCCTGACGGCCATTGTCGCTAATTACTTAATGCTTAAGTTCCCTACACACTCACGGGAGGCAGCATTTATATTGTACAGCCGGGACTATAGTCCCGGCTGGAATCAAAAGAAGAAATGACTTGTGGATTCTACGCTCCTGTTCCACTAGCTCCAGATGAAAATAATCCATCAATAACAACAATTTTTTTAGGTAAATGTCAAAAGTTGTCTTACTGAATGACATTAAATAAATCTATCATTGGAGTGAGCTTTTCAGTTCATCAAAAATGTGAACCGTAATCGAACCCAAAAACTCGGTTAATCGAATTTTCGATACGGTTGCCGGTTAACTATTAATTTTAATTGTTAATTTTCAATTTTCACTCCTTTTTAAAAATTAATTTAACTATTTGAGACATTAAATATTGATTTACACATTATTATATATTTAGTCTTATCTTTTAGTAATTATAAAATCAACACTTGATCAATATAAACTTTAGTTTTTTTTGATAAAAGTGTAAGTTTTGGTTTCGATTAACTGACGACTAACCATGCAGTTAACTAAATCTCAAATGCCCAAACCAAAACTGAAACCGAAACTGCAAAATTTTTTTCAATCAAACCGATTAACTGATTTTTCGGATCGATTTTTCGATTTTTTGGTTTTCCAGTTTGATTTTTTGGTTTCGGTTTTTTTGCTCACCCCAACCCCTAACTACAATGCATAACCAATTTACTCGACCCAAAGAATCAAATAAAAATTAAATTAATCCTATGAACTAAAGGCGTAAAAGACATGAGGGTGGTCGATGAGATGGAATCAAATTTAAAAATGCCCAACACAATCTGCAACCCATGTAAATCATCTTATAATCTTATTTGACAAAATTAAATATTTTAGTAGTGAATACAGTTAGATAACAAATAGTTATTTACATAGTAAATAGTAACTCTAATTTAACTGTTATAGAATAGTTGTTTAGATAAGCGCTTGAAGTAAATATGCTTGGTTGATTAATGTCAATTGACATAAAATAATATAGCAAATTTTCAAAGATTAAATTTCTAAATAATAGTATTTGGTCAAAAATTATAGAGTACTGCTTTTGAATATCAAAAGCTAATACATATTATTGATTGTTCAAAAAGGCTGCTGAAAATGTTAAGTAAAATACTAGATCAAATATTATATTCATTAAACATTAAAAATTAGTTAACTAATGCATTAATTTGATCAAAATGGTAAATGTTACTGAAAATACTATTATTGAACGGGCCCCAAATGTGTTTAGGTACAAATATACGAAGTTCCATCCCCAATGAGACCCTGAGCTTTTAACCCACCCCACTTCCCGACCCTCAACCCTCTTTCTCCTGACGGCCACTGTTGCTGGCGCTCGGCCGGTGAATTCCGCCTGTAGCCGTTGCTCCACCGTACGGTCCACCTTCTGGCTGCCATTGCTGGTACCGCTCTCGCGCTCTCTCTCTCTCTCTCTCTCTCTCTCTCTCTGTCTTATGGTTTGAGTAGTACTGTCTAATTTGTTTAGTTCATCCTGAACCTGACAGTCCAAAGCATCTATATTTGCATCCGTTCCGGGAGTTTTAAAATTTGTTAAATTGCTAGTATTTTCCCAGTCCTGAATACTCCATCTTTGTAAATCTTAAAAAGTTGCAGTTGTTTACGCGAAAGAACTGTTGGTTAAGATCATGTTGTTATTGTCTGGACAATAACAAAGAGGCCTGATTAGTATCTTTCAAGGTGTAGCCAATTGGGTCATGGTAAATGATTCTTGTGTCTTCACTCTTCCCTTAATTTTAATTAATATATTATAATTAACTGTCAATTGTAAAACTTTAATACAAATAACACTCTAATCGGATCAAACCTATTTATAGAAAAACATATGATATATGTAATTTTGTAGCTATGAAAACCTATGCACAACGATATGATTTTACACAATGTATAGATGGAAATATAATGCTTAAGACTTTAGGTACAACGAAAATATTTAAGAAGTGTCCAACTGTAAGATATTTATCATTTTGCTATTCCATTATATGGTAAAATGCATTTTTTGCTTGGTTGCTAAGACGAAATTGTAACAAATAGCTTTTAACCAGTTTCAACCGCGCATGCCGGGGGGATGGATGTGGGTGAGCGGATGATGGGTGTATTGGATGGAGTCGATGGAGTTCGGTAGGTCTTCATCTGACCCAAATCCAATCCATTGCATCGCCCTAGACATATGCTTGAACATCTTGAACCCATAAATTTTGCCGTATCTTTTGCTAATTAATCATACATAGCTACGTCTCAATTTGCTAGCAACTAATTTCCACTGTATCGGGTCTCCGGGTCTCCATATCTCTGCTTGAGATATAGAGGGTACGCCACTACAATATCAATGGGAGAGAAGGCGGAGAAGTTGAGTTTGAAGCTTCTTGTGGACACAAGGGCAAACAAGGTGCTGTTCGCTGAAGCAGGGAAGGATTTCGTAGACTTCCTCTTCCACATACTGTCACTACCGATTGGAACCATCATCAGACTTGTGAGGGTAAAAGGCATGGCGAGTTGCCTTGGCGATCTTTACAAAAGCATTGAGGCTCTCAACACTGACTACATGCGGTCGAATGTGACCAAAGACTTGGTCCTCCAACCAGCAGCTGTCCGCCTTCCTGCCTTGTTGCTGAAGGATTCCTCGGATACAAATGCTAGTGCCAGGAAAATGTACACCTGCTCTTCTTCCTCTCATTCTGCCCGTTACTGGTCTGACATCTCAGGTAGCGGTTGTCCTAGTTGTGGGAGATCAATGACCCTTGAGATGACGTATGTTGGTCCCAATAGCTCGAATTCGGTGAACATGGCTGCCAGTGGTGGGTTTGTGAAGGGGGTAGTGACTTATATGGTGATGGATAACTTAGAGGTGAAACCCATGTCCACCATCTCTGCGATTACCCTCCTGAACAAGTTCAATGTTAAGGATGTCACTTGCTTAGTGGAGAAAGAGGTTCAAGTTGGTTTCGTCGAGGTATATTCACTGTTCATAGTTTTGTTGTTGTGTTTGGCCTTGTTTATATGTGATGAAAACAGCTTAGCAAAGAGTTTGACGCTGTTCTTATGTTCCTGTTTTACCAGGGTGTAGGGATTCTGAAGGTGTCCCTAGAGAGCCGAGCTGTGTTGACGACTGTCTTCCTTGGGATCTAAGAAGATTTGGCTGGTATGATCATGGACTCCGGGCCATTTTACCCCTATCTTTTAGGGGGGTTTTTTTTCTTTGTTGAGGGAAGGTGTGGCTAAGGTATTTAGTTTCGGGATGGTTCAGCATGATGGAAGTACCTCTGTGAAGTATCATTAGACAGGGATCAACTCTGCTTGCTTGCATTTTGGGTTGTTGTAACTCGTAAGGAGTGGAAGTAAGCCAGCTTCCAACTTCTTTTGTGTATGATATTGTCGGGAGATTAACTCTTTGTAATTATGTTGGATCATGTTAACAATGAGCGTTGTTAGCTAGTGTCATGTGTGCAGGAACGGCTTTTCCCCGATTATCAGTTAGGTATAATTCAAGAAAATAAAGATGTCTAACAATAAAATGCAAATTATTAACAGCTTGGGGCAGATAATGTAACAGCTTGGAACTCCGGGGTCCCCTCCCTCTTATCGTGTGTTTTGTATACTTCAAGGAAGAATACGAGTAACAAGTAGGTAAAAGAACATTGGTCGGTCTAATTTAGGTTCTCTTTGTACCAAAAAGAAAATTAAATCTTTAACTCCAAATCACCACATTGCATTGGAGAGTCTCTAAGAATGTAAATTTAGGATTTTTAATTATCAAATTTAAAATTTCTAGAAAATCATTAAGGTAACTACAAACCACTCATTGTCAATAGAGACGGTATCGCGAAAACAGCAGTTTTCAGCGGTAATGATAATCACATAGGAATGACTTGACTTTAGTCAAGGTTCTTACGTGACCCAACAGTCTTTGCTAAATTTTTTACGATAATTAGGGCCATTACTTCCAATTGGGGCCTACATTCGACGACTGATTTTTTTTTGGGGGGTACCTGTATTCATTCTTCATGTATGTGATATTAAGATGATTTTATGTCAAAAAATTGGTCTAGATTATTAAAGATACTCTTATAATTAACCATCAGAGGGGGTTGCTAAAACGGTGGCATGCCAGGGGAAGCGTCTAAGAAACGAAGTAACGCATATAATTAATGACATGCCCTTTCCCTATCTCGTGAATTATGAATTAACCATATATATAAACCAACCATACGCATCATCCATTCATATACTTGAGTATTAATGCAACAGCTACTTAACGATAATTTTATTCTATTTTATGCCCCCAAAATGGCGGAGAAAAAGATGAGTTTGAAGCTGCTAGTAGACACAAATGCTCAGAAAGTTTTGTTTGCAGAAGCAGGGAAACAGTTTGTAGATTTCCTCTTCCATATCTTTTCACTCCCCCTTGGAACAGTAGTTAATCTCCTAACAAAGAAAGGCATGGTGGGTTGCCTCGGAGACCTTAGCGAAAGTATCGAGGCTCTGAATTCCGACTGCTTGCAGCCTAATGTGACCAAAGATTCGGTTCTCAAACCGGCCATGGTTACTACCAGTGTTGCTGTCAGTCTGCCTTCTGTGTTGCGGAGTGATGCACGAAACATTGTCAGGGATTTCTATCGTTGTTCGAGTCAGTTTTGCAAGGGATGTGAAAACTACGTCACTGATTTCCCTGGAGCATTTTGCCCCCGGTGCAAGGGCCAGATGTCAACTCCGGTGAGCTACGTTGTCCCTAAGGATTCAACGGAGACAACATCGTCAAGCAACGATGGTTCAAGTGGAGGGTATGTGAAAGGGGTGGTGAGTTACATGGTGATGGATAATTTGGAGGTCAAGCCCATGTCTACTATATCTGGGATCACCTTTATTAGCAAGTTCAACGTCAAGGATGTCACTTGTTTGGCGGAGAAAGAGGTTCAAGTCGGTCTTACTGAGGTAGGACTTGTTTTCTTTACCTAGATCTCGAATTTTAGGTCTCCAATTCTTATTCATTCTGTTTGAAGTGTGAAAAACTAACATATGAAATATCAAATCTAATACCACCCCGAAAACAAAAATCTAGATGAAATACATAGAAGAGAACATGCTAAACCCAAATCTGTAGTCCGAAAGTCCGATCTACACAGAGTGTGAAGGGGATCAAATTTAGTGACCTCACAAATTGTAGAAAGACTACATCTATAAGACCCTAGACTATAAATCATACGACTCTTACGTCCTTGCACCAAGTATAATCTTGCACAAGTAAATTTGGATGATTTCATTGTGCTTTCTTTTTGCAGGGAATTGCATTGCTGAAAGCTTCTTTAGAGACTAAAGCTGTACTAACCAGTGTCTTCCTTCGAAGGTAGCGCTAAATGTTGAGGAGACACCAGCAGTTCTGTCCATGGTTTCACTCCTAGTCTTTAGCTTCATAATCTGTCCTGGGAAGTTGTATTCTAGCCTCCGTTTCAGCTGAGGACTAATGTTTTCTTCTATATTCTGCGTTTGGAACTATTATCTTTTGATGTCCACTTTAATCTGTGTTATATGAATCTTGTGAAACCAAGTATCACCAATCATGCATAAAGCACAAAAACTTTCAGACGTTGGCAGACATAATTCCAAAATATGCGAAAAACATCGCACCAAACAAACGATATAATGCTGAACAAAAGAGACACATACAACCAGAATGAGTAAATAGGGCCCCCTTTCAGGTCGGGCTAGGCTTACAAGTGGATTTGTTCAGCTCTGGTTGGTGAAATTTCAAGTTTGGTCAAGTTTGGGGCGAGTTATTTCAGGTCACAGTATACTCAGTTGAAATTTTCCCTGAATATCTTAACAAGAGGGAAGTTGTCATGCCAAAAGAACCAATGCAAGGTTACCACACTAAGCAAAACGAGCATTCAGCAATCGATGTATTGCTGACTATGATAACTTGGAGAAGAAATAAATTTACTTGTATATAAACCTGAGTACAAACTTACTGTAATCTATGGTGATATATGGGGAAAATGTCACTCACGGATTGAATCAACGAAGCCGGTATATATGGCAAAATGCATCTTGTATCTACATCAACTATACCAGTCAAGGAACAGGATTGAGAAAGTAAGTACAAACAGAAACAGCAACAGGAATGTTCTGCTACTGCTATTCCGCTGTATGGCCTGCGTCAACTCTTTATTGCCAAGCTCCACATTTTTCGTTGCTTCTACTGCCTATAGATACAGAAAAATTGCAAATTGTTAGTAAATGTTAGATTTTTGCCCCCTCACATGTAAGTTTACACGTTGCATCTACTGAAGCTTTACGGTTGCATCAACTGCTCCTTATGAGACACCTTCAATTAAGGTTCCATCAACTGCCCCTTTATGAGACACAGAGTTGGCTATAGACACACCATAATCACACGATTGTGATGATGAGAGTTCAAGGGAACCACATTTTAAAAAATTCTACTAGTGTGCTATGCAGACCTGACAAAAGAAGAAATGGTGAATTGACAAGATCAGTTACAGTCGCAATTGGTAGAAGAAAACCATAAGAACGAAAATATTGACCATGAGACCAAGGGCAAACCAGCTTGCAACAACTTGTAAACTATAAATGCAGCTTATGCTGCAGCTGTCAACTCTCAAGTTCGTAGGCAGAATGATTGAATTTCACATGAGATAAAAACTTCATCACATCACAACAGAAGTGAAGGTATGGAGGAAAATATCATATGCTAAGAGAGTGGTTTTCATTAATTCGGCCCTCATGGGGGTGAGAGGGTTCTAGAGTAGAGTCTTTGCACTGCCCACACAGGTCTTCCAACGAAGTGCTAGAAGCGTGCAGAAATTTTAGAGGGGGCATGGGGGCTGCAAAATTATAAGAACTCCTCTAATAGCTTGGGATCTGGTCTGCAAACCAAAGATAAGTTGAGGGCAGGGATTGAAGAGCGATCGGACTGTGGAATGCAGCTATGGTAGCAAAATATATCTGGGATGTAGCTCACAAAGAACATAATATGTGTGTGAAATGGGTTCATGAACATTACCTAAAAGAAGTATCTCCGTGGGAAAACATACCTGCAGTGGGTAGCTGCTTATTGGAAGCAGATGTATAAAGTCCAGGAGCAGTTCAGGGAAGGATTTACTAATAATAGGACATGGCAGCACAATCAATCTGGTTTGTATAATGTGAAGGCAGGGTGTGAGTGGATGCAAGAACAGATTAATAGGACACGGCAGCAAAATCAATCTGGTTTGTATAATGTGAAGGGAGGGTGTGAGTGGATGCAAGGAGAGATTACTAGACAAATAGGATAAATTTTCTTAGGAATAAACAAAGCATCCAAAAACTCTCCTATGTCCTTTGGATTTTGCTCCATAAAAGAGTCCCTGTAGCAGATAGAATACTCAAATTTAAGTAGGGAAATGATATGGGTTGCAGATTCTGCAGGGGTGAACAAGAAACTATATGCTCCATAGCTCATGTTTTCTTCCGGTGCTCCCACACTATGTCAGCAGTAAACTGATGAAATGGATGAAATTAGGTGTGAACAAACCACATTGGATCATCTACCTAACCGGTTGCTGCAGAGATTAAGAGGGAAGCTGAAGAACAGTATACCCTTTGTCACCTAAGAAGTTTGTCAGTATCACATATGGCAACAGGGAGCTTTGGAACTTTCAAAAATAGGCGACATTCAGAGAATCAGACTGTGGACGAAATTCAACAGCAAGTGAGTCAGAAATTTGATTTTAAAGCTAAGATCAATTATAAATATTCTACATTGAGGAATATGTTGTAAATAGAAAGTGATGAAGCATTGAAACTCACGTCAACGACGTACATACCTTGTTGACTTGGCAATCGAAGTTTTGTGGCAATAAAAATTTTACTTTACCCCCCCCCCACAAAAAGACACCTTCAGCACTGATGTGAACACATCAATGATCTACAAGGAGTAATTAGGAGACACCTGAAATTGAAACTTCGTGAAAAGACGTGTTTTCACCAAACAAAAAACACGCATTGAAGGGGCCTGGAAACTTGGTTTGAGGTGCAAAATTGGCCAACACAAGATTCCTTCTAAAATAAGAGCATCTTGAGATGCCGTGAATTTGAAGGGGCATTCTAGTGGAAACTGCCTATCTACATTTCGTGCAGAAGCAACAGCAAATAATTCTGAATCCTGCATTTTACGTAGTAGCCAAGAACTAGGTGCTTCCCGTTTCTGCATGGGCTTTCATGACCAGAGAAAAGAAACTTCAAAGGGATGGAGCATGAGAGGAGTAATGACACTATGGTAGGAAAACAGGCAATTCATTTGGCAGAGCATGGAAAGGGTCACAAGCTTAAAACTTTACATTCTTGAATAACAAATAATTTGAAGCACAAATTGTATTACTTTAAATTCAGTGCCATATCATCTCTACAGCAGTAGTAATGTACAGATGCAGCGAGAATCATTTTCTGATGTTACTGAGCCACCTGAGCTCCTTTATCTGTCAAATACAAAGGGAAAAAGAGGGTGGGATCCTAACCTGGTCATACAAATACTCAATCTGTTGAGCTTGCTGGAGGACATGTGTAGACATAAGATGATTCAATGCAGACATCTCCACCATCTTGGTTTCAGTTTCTTGAACTGCATCAAGAAGTGTACTCAGCTCCACCTGCATTTTGAAGGTGACATATGTTACCATGATGAAAGATACATGCAAAAAATAATGCAAATTAGGCAGTGCATGAAGTATTTATCAGGCATCTCCATTTGCATTGGTTAAAAAAAAGAAAAAAGAAAAAAAAACCCTAAAACATTTGGAACCTGAAGTGCACGAGTTTCATCGTCCAAGAGCTGCTGTTGGACTCTCTGGGGGCTGGGTTCAATTTCATCAGGTTCGTTAACCTCTAAATGCTTCTGTTTCAATATATCTGCTGGATCTGAATTGCGAACGGGGTTAGTTTTTCTTCTGGGCCTTGCTTTATTCAGAGCATCTTGAAAGCGTATTGCTCTTAGCCGATCGAATTCTGATGTAACTGAATGTAGCTTTTCACTCAAAATTAACACCTATTCGGAAAGCAAAAAACATAGTGTGATCAATGAAATAAGCAACAAACAACACAATAGCATATTTTGCACTGGAACTGGAATACAACAGAGCAGTCAAGCAACGGTCCCTTACAACAAGTGTCTCGCAAGTGCAATTCACATACAAATTGGTGAGCCTAAAGCTAGAGATTGAAGGACATAACTCCACGAACTGGATGGGACTATGGAGTGCTAGCTACCTATGTGTAAATTATAGGATACAGACAGAGCCCATTATGAATTTATGATACATAATATAATATAATTATCTAGGCACATTAGAGAGTTTATTTTAATTAACATTTCAGCAACTCGCACCATTAGAAAGGTTTGAAAAATATGTTGATCATCACAAATAAAATGCTTCCTAATATAAAAAATTAAAAAAAAAACAGAATAAATACGAAAATATGAATGAAATCTCTAAAATTAGAATTGTATCCAAGTGTAGCTAGCGTGTTTCAGTCTCAATGTGCATTAATGTCCATCAAAGGAGGATATGTCAACTACTTAAAAGTGTTCATGCATCTTAGCTAGAGACTTTCAGTCATCAAATCTCAAAAGAAAACATCTCCTTAAAAGAGCATGAATAACTGGCTTGTTCACACAAATGCTGGATTTAGTGAACCACTGGTTGGTATCAGTGCCATGCAGGGAAGACAGAGAAGTAAGCACAACACAGAAGAGCTCAGTAGAAAATACAGAAACAGGGAAACATATTCCATGACATTGAACATAAGCAATGAGTCCCTGCTGCAACTAATTCTTGATTTTCAGCTTTCTACGTAGTCTATTTTCTGCCCTTTATCAGCTTGGTTTGTTAGGCCTTATTCAGCTTAATTTGCTACTTGATAAGTCAGTTTGAAGGAGAAATAGTGTGGTCCTTCCATTCAGCCTTGTGTGCAAACAAGAATGAGAGGAGATGTATGGTCATTCCAGAGTATCAGATCACAGAAATACAAATACTAGAAACTTCTCTTTCGTTTGGTTTTTCCATCATTTTGCACTACAAGAGTCTCTGAAAGGAATCCTGAAAAATGATATGAAGCAGCTGATGTTTGAGGGAGAACAATTTCAAGAGCCTAGCTTCAGAACTGGATAATATAAATAATACAACAGTGAAATTCAGACCTTGCATTAGTCCGTCATTCTTCAAGAAGATATCCAACAATTACGAAATATCATTCTACCGCTTTATTTTTGAAGTCACTAAAGGTTTGGTCACCTCATCCATCACCCATTGCAGCCCCAGTTACACACGTTAGGTCACTGAAAATAGCTGCAACCATGCACAAAGATATGCAAACTTAAAGCCCATAGTGCATGTCAAACCTCACCCCCACACCCCCCCCCCGGCGGGAAAAAAAAAAGACTCTTTTTCCTTGTTTTTCGCTTTTATGGGGAGGTAAAGGGTTGAGGTTTACATGACATTCATTAAAAGACGACTCCTATTTCTCAAACAAAATGAGCTTCAATGATTTTTTTTGGGGGGGGGGGGGAGATAAGAAATGAGCTTCAATGAAAATTAGAACCTCAATGCAGAGAGTTTCATCAACTATATAAGCTGTTAACATCCAAGAAAATAAAATCGATGACCAAACATAGCTGGCTACACTGGTGCAAGACCAACTACATAAATCAGACAAAATATCACATACCACTCCATGTTTATGAGCAATTGTATCAGCATTAGAACTGTCTGTCCTGATGCCAAGCCAGCCCTTTGAATTGGCTTCTTCATCATTTATACTGGCTTTTAGAATGTCTATCTGCTCTTGACATGCTTTAACAAACATAGTAACCTGCGTATGTTCATTTCATATGTTAAAAGAATTTTTATGAATTTCCTTCTAATTAAACATTCATCGATTAACTAATCAGCTATATAACATTCGCAGGTCATCACAACAAAGCCAATAACTCCCCTCACACCTTGCTTCAGTGGGATCCCCACAGCGTCTCTCTATTGTGCACTGAATGGGGAGGAAAAAGGATAATCATTTGCCAAGGCTCTTGATCCTCTGTGCCATCATCAGGCTACCAAAAAGACATAGTGAAGCCTTTACTGATGCTCATTTTTAAAGTGAGAGAATTAAACATTCATTGATTAGCGAATCAGTCACATGGTATTCTCAGATCATTGCAACAAAGCCAATTACTTCCCCCACATCTTACTTCAGCGCGATCCACACTCAGTTTCTGTTTTTCTATTGTGTTAAATGGAGAGGAAAAAGGATAATCAGTTGCCTGGTCCCAATCATTTGTGCCATTGTCAGCTAAAGAGAAACATAGTGAAATCTTTACCGAGGCTCATTTTTAAGTTAGAGACAGCTCAAAATAATATATTTAAAGATACGATAACTTATATACAGCAACCCCCCCCCCTTTTTTCCTTCTCTAATCTCTACCCATTTTATTATCACAGTTGCTTTTCATCTTTGACTGTCTACTTGAAAGGAATATCAATGATGCATAATAGGACCAAATAAACTTTTCTTAATAATGTATCAGTGCATGTCACAAAAACCTAATCTGTACTATATCGAGAACGAAATGATTCAGGGTTATCTCAGCCTACGGTCAATACTGATTCAAGAACAAAGTACTTCCAAAACGGCACGTGCGTAATTCAACCATATTCTTGTCTTCTAATTCACTTCAACCAAAAGCAACGGATAGGTGATTAAGAAAATTGTACACCAATGCATGCGGAATAGCTTCTTTTCAGGAATTTCCTATGCCTCCAAATCCAATTGCATAAAAAGGAAATATTTAAGCCTAGAGTTAACTACGTTCTTCAAGTTTACACTCATCAACTAGGCATAACACCAATGATCACGCTTAATTGTCTACTCTTTCCTCTAATAAGGCAGTAACCAACACACAACTGCAATACTAATAAGTTCTTAAGTGCATAAAGCCTTGCTCTTATGACTCATGGTATGGGGTATACTTGTCCCAGTGGTGAAAACCGTTCCCATCTAACGGTAAGTGAGAAGCTATGAATATGTGTTTGAGCTAAAGCCCAAGTCACCATTCTCAGGCTTAACCATTAACTTTTCCTTTTCGCTAGCTTGGGAGGTTAGCCCCTAGTAGGCCACTCTTGACACAAAAAAAAAAAAAACAAAAACAAAAAAACAAAATTATACCTCGATGTCCTCCCTCCCTATATGCGTGGGGAGGGTAAGATCTATAAAACCATGTATGCTGACCCCTAATTGCATAGAGGTTGAATTTCATGAATCCCAGTTTTAAACGGCCCACTACTACACAACAAACGAGGTAGAGGACTTTTTAGTGAGGCATTTTGCTCTATTCAGTATCATCTTAAACTTACAAAACTGCCCAAAATTGACTCTTTCAACCGTTAACAAAATAGATATAAGACCCACCCGTGTCTACCATAGCAAAAGATTGTTCATCCACCTTAGGCTATATCTTATTGACGCAAATGAATCAAGCTTGCAGCTCCAAAGAAATTTATGTGGAATCAATACTTATAACCAAGACTCAGTGGCTAGTTTACAGCAGTAAGTGCATCCTACTAATCAAAGAAATAGATCCAAAGACGTCAACATGGAGTTCGAAAAACATTGATACTTTAGAACTTACTTCGTGTTCAATGCTATCCCTCTCCTGTTCCGTTGTACGATGCAAATCAACATAATCCTTCTTATGTTTCGTCAGAAACTGCTCCAGTGCTCCAATACTCTCAAGCTGGAACAGATGGCAGGTGGAGAGCCATCAGTATTGAATATGCGTCAGAATGCTTCCTCCAACCCAAGCCAAAGGGAACGATGATGAAAGAAGTAAACATCACCAATAGTAGTGAAACGAAAAATGGTTCAACTCACTGTTTTTAGAGATGCTTTCATGAATGATGTCCTTTCGCGAGGCTTATGGATAATGAAAGACGCCATTATAGCAGCCATTTTCGACTGATCGAGAAACGAAAAATCAAACTTTGTATAAGTTAAAGATAAGTTGTAGTAAATGATCAACAGCAGGTGACCTTATCAGGAAAAAGAGAAAATCCTGTGCCCTAGGCTGAATTCTCCTCTAACCAAACATCGATCAGGATCAAAATTCAATTGCAAATCAATAAAACCTACATAAAATTTCCCAAATTATGAAGAAATGATCCGAAAACGCAAAGAATCAGCATCAAATTTTTGAGAAAAGGAAATACCTCGTTGAATTCTAAAGACACAGCCTCGCGACGCACAGCATCCTTGAAATCCTCTGTCCGATCCCTAATTTTCGCCATTACTCGATCATGCACCAGCTGCCGCAGCAGAAGGCTGATGCAATCTCAAATTCTGCAAATTGTACGCCAAATCCACCCGCGAAGGAACGAAATTTGCAGCAATTCGCAGCAAATGTCGACGAAATAGCGCTGAATCGAGATGGGATCAGTACACAGTGATGCTAATCCGAAATGACACAAATCCCGGGATTTTCCTAGGAGCATTCCAGCCGTTTGGCTCACGGGAGGGATGTACCATTATCACGTCAGCCTTCTCCCTAATTTTTTTATCTCACAATTCTCACTCTTTTCAATGCAAGGTTCACCATTTTGACTCATCAAATAAAATAATATAAATAGACCCCATACCTAACCATACTTAATTGGTTTATTGTTTTTGTTTTGGTTAGTTATTTGGGTTTATTAATTTCGAAAAAAATAATGTGCACATAATAATTTGGTAATACAACTAATACAACAATTTTGTTAAAAAAATTACAATTTCTTTTCAAAAACCAAATAAATAATACTAATTTGGTAGAATAATAATTGTTTGGGGATAAATAATATGCATATAATAATTTGGTAATAGTTGAATAATTTCTAAAAAAATTACAAATGCTTTTTAAAAATTCAATAAATAAATAAATAAAAATTTTAAACAAAAAAAATTCAACAAAACTAATCAAAAAAAGAAACACAAGAAAAATCCAAAAAAATAACAAAAACAAAAAAACAGAAAAAAAATAAGGAAAACCAAAAAAAAAAGAAAAATAGGAAAATTGGGCCAAAGGGCCGCTCACGGCCGCGAGCCCTCCTGCAGGCCTTGTCTCGCGGGCCTTGCACTGGATTCCCTCCCCTTCCCCCACCCGCTCGCCGCGTCAAAAATTAGGCCCGCGAGACGTACGCTGGGCTTGCTCTAAGGTAGAAAGCTCGGTAAGAGTGCATGAATCCCTTAACACGACCCATCTTATTTAAAAAAAAAGGGTATTAATTAATAAGAAAAGCAAAGAAAGGAATACTAACACGAATCTACTATTAGAATAATGTGAGGTTTACGAGTCAAAAATTTAGTTCACGATTCAGAAAACACCATATATTACTGATCTGTTTCGCTCGTTTCATGGTCCAACTCAAGGTCGTGATCCGCCCCCCACACATTTTCTCTTTTTTATTTTTGTCAACTAAGCCGTTAAAAGTCTAAAAATCAATAATATGTTAGTGGTGGGGTCCATAAAATATTATTTTATTTGATAATCTAAGTTGGTAATCCATAGGAGGTAGAGAAGAGAGAAAAAATTAGCTTGTGGGATGATGTGGACGGAGTGAGCCCCCACTTGTAATCCAAAATAATATATCACCATTGCATACGCTCTTAATCACTCCTAAATTAAAAAATCACTCCAAAATTTATTATTAATCATCATAAAATGTTAAAAAATTATTCCAAAAAAGGTTATTTTACAATTACTTTATGCGAGACGGTCTTACTTAAGAATTTGTGAAGGAAAAAACTGTTAATTTTTTGTATTTTTTTTATGAACCTATCTTTTGAAGGAGTGTTTGGTGAGCAAAAAAAGGCTCGAGACTTGAATCCTCAAGTTTCAAGTTTCAATCCCTAATATTTGGTGAGAAATTTAGGGAAAGGAACTTGATAGCTAGGGATATCAAGTCCCCCCCGCCCGTCCCCCTCCCCCCCCCCCCCAAAAAAACCCATGGGACTTGAACAAGTGTTAAAAAAATTATTCCAAAAAAAGATCATTTTACAATAATTTTATATGAGATGGTCTTATCTAAGAATTTGTGAAAGAAAAAAATGTTAATTATATATATATATATATATATATATATATATATATATATATATATATATATATATATGGAATTTATCTTCTAAAGGGGTCTTGGTGAGCAAGAAAGGGTTGGGGACTTGAATCCTCAGGTTTCAAGTTTCAATCCCTAATATTTGGTGAGAAATTTAGGGAAAGGAACTTAATAGTTGGGGATATCAAGTTCCCCCACTCCCATTTTTAGGAGATTTCAAGTTCTCATCCCCCTGGACTCAACATTAATTATTGGAAAAAAAAAACTCAAAAATACTGTCCTCATGCCCAGCCTCCCCCATTCATTCGCAGCCTCCATCTTTCTCACCACCACAACCACCAACCATAGCCCACCATCGCTAGTGGCTGCTACCCGTCAACATCCAACACCAAAATGACATCGTCGGACTTAGTAGCTGCCAGCGACCTTGCCTGCTCCAAATCGCTCGTCGTTTCGACCACCGTCATAATCACCGTCAGGCCTCCAACAACTATAACCCGTCGCGAAAAGCATTGGTTCGGTGGTCGAGATCAACCCACAATGCTTTCCCAACCATCGTAGTCCGTCATGGCTGACGAATCAAAGCGTAATGGTAGCTTTAAGGTTTGGTGATTGAGATGCGCGAACGAAGATGAGAAAGGGGGAGGGGGAAGAGGAAATAAGGGAAATTTACTTAATAGTGGCGTTCAAAATAACACTTGTCAGTTGAGAACTTCGCTTTCCTAATGATGTTATTTTTTTCTGGAACAACTTTTGAGGCAGTCATATCATGTCCACCCGAATTACTACATTGCCTTTAATGAAGTATTTATAGTTGGTTGGAAAACTCAACAGAAGTATCTAGGTTCTCAAAGCTTGGCAACGAAAGTTCCCAAAATGAAATATATCAAACTCAGTTCACCTTTGAAAATTTAAAAATAGCAGGACAAGAGGTGGGTGAGGGTGGGTTGTAAAGTTTAGATGGAGAAGGAAAGTTGTATTGGTGTAGCAAATATTTCATATTCGCGAGGGATCAAAAGGGAATGAGGGGATTTGGCGAGGAATTGAGGGTTGGGAATGGATGTGAAGTTGAATGAAATTGGTTTGTGGAAGCTGTGAAGCGAAGCTGAGGGCAAGCACTGTGTTTGTGGTGTCTTCGCTAAGCTGTGGATTGCGCTTGTCAATGAGCAGATGAGATTACTTCTTCTTTGCATTGTAAACAGGTAACTTAAACGATTATATAGTTTTTGTGGTTGAATTTCATTTGTGAACTAGGGAATGTGGAGATTCTTCAGGTTTTCAATCATTGTTCTAGAAGAGAGACATTCGTTGTAAGATTACGGTTTGGATGTTGATGTAGGAGATGTAGGGTTCGTTTAGTCGAGGTTAGTTAGGGCTTGGATGAAATGGATGTTTGTAATTGTATTGTGGTTCTATTAATAAGTCTGTGATGCATGTGCTCTAATGTTGCTTATTTGACACTCAACGGTTTGGACTTCTTCTATGGTCATTTGTAACAGTTAACCCAGACATCGATATGAAATAACTAGGGATAACAATAGGAGGATGACATGGATGTTTGTAAATGTAGTATGGTTCTATTGATGAGTCTCATGCATGTGTTCCAAGGTTATTTGATATGCAAATGTTTGCATTTCTTGTGGTCACTTATAGTGACTACCCCAGATATAAGTAACAAATAACCCAGGTAAACAGTTGGAGGATGAAATGGATGTTTGTAATTATAGTGGGGTTCTGTTGATGAGTCTCAAGCATGTACTTCAAGGTTGGTTATTTGATATGCAAAGGTTTGCACTTGTTATGTAGTCATTTATAATGGTTAATCCGGATATCTGTATTAAATAACCCGAGATAACAGTTGGCAAATTGAATGGATTTTTATAGTTACATTATGCTTCTATTGATGAGTCTCATGCATGTGCTCCAAGGTTGGTTATTTGATATGCAAAGGTTTGCACTTGTTATGTAGTCATTTATAATGGTTAACCTGGATATCTGTATTAAATGACCCGGGATAACAGTTGGCATTGAATAGATTTTTATAATTACATTATGGTTCTATTGATGAGTCTCACGCATGTGGTCCAAGGTTGGCTTATTTGATATGCAAAGGTTTGCACTTATTATGTGGTGATTTATAGTGACTAACCCAGATATCTATATCAACAACCCGGGATGACAGTAAGGCGGTGATGTTTTAATATCATGATTTGAAGTGGTTACTGCTTAAATGTATTTTGAATAACCCAGGCTAATTACACACATGTAGTGTGTAATTTGAGTATAATCATGGAGTGTAGTTAGTGTTGCAAGTATTTGGATAATGAATCATCATCTATATGCACAGAATAAAGTTATTCACTTAGGGAATACCATATCATGTGGATTGACGTGGTTTGCTGTTTGCTATAACCCAGGTTAATGTGATATACAAAGTTAGAAGCAGATTTGCTAAGTTGTAAAGTTGGTATACATTTAGTGTGGAATTGGGGTTGAAAACCATGTGTGTATTTGCAGTTGATTGTTAGTGTTGACCATAATGGAAGGACAAAATGTCGCTGGAGGAAATGGTTGAGCGAGGGAGATAACTGTATATGTTTGTTGGAAAGCAAGCACCCCAACATCTGCACAACTCTCTCCACCAACGATACACTGTTCTCTGTACTGCCGTGTGTCTCCTGAGGCAAAAATTCAGTCCCCGATGATATTTACAACTCCTTATTCATCGTAGACCCCTTCAGATGACCTTCAGCATGCAACGATCCCTCTCCCTTCTGCACAGATGAGCCGACACGTCATTTTGAGGCATGTTTAAACTTCATTATACTCCTACATGATGTCATCGGAACACATCATTCTAAGATCCACAAAATAAGACCAAGCACACCTATGCAACAAGTACATACAACTACACTATAGGGAAAGTACAAATTACTAGTACTATTCATTGTATATATCATGGGTTATACATTTGCACTTTCCAAGATAGTCACATGCAACAAGATTTTTCATATATCAGTGTACACCATGAGATAATATACTGTCATTTATAAGATACATTATGCAATAGCTATTGTCACCATCCTCTACATCAAAGGTAATATAATGACAACTTTTGGGATACATTATACAAAAACAATTCATGAACCTATTGAGTGTTTAACATGGGATATACAATTGTAATTTTAGAGATACTACTATTCATAAAAATCAGTTCACATACATATTTAGTGTTTACCGTAGGACATACAATTGGCATTTGTAGGCTACATTTTCGAAACATAATTCACATACCTATTGAGTATTTAACATGACATATAGAACTTTAATTTTTGGGATACTCACATCTAGAAACACAACTCACATACTTATTTCAGTGTTTGCTCTAAAATATACAATTTCAACTTTTGGGATATTACCATTTACCAAAATTGATTTACATACCGATTTATTCGGCGGAGATTTGGCATTTCTGGGATACATTTTGGAAACATAATTCACATACCTATTCAGTGTTTAACCTGACATGTACAATTGCAATTTCTTGGATACTCACATTTTGGAAACATTCACATACCTGTTCAGTGTTTAATATGAGGTATACAATTCCAACTTTTGGGAAGCTAGTATTTACCAAAATCAACTCACATTCTCATTTAGTGTTTACCATTGGACATACAATTAACATTTTTAAGATGCATTTTGGAAACACAATTGATATAATCAGTGTTCAACCTAGGATATAGAATTGTAATTTTAGGATCGCTCACATTTGGAAACACAATTCACATACCTATTCAGTATTTAACATGGGGTATACAATTGTAATTTCTGAAATACTTACATTTGAAAATGCATTTGACATACCTAATGAGTATTTAATCTAGGACATTCAATTATAATTTTTGAGAAACTCACATTTTGCATAACTATTCGAAAATATAGTCCTTAACCTACAATATACAATTACAATTTGGGGGATCCATAGGGTAAAATAATTCACTGTTTTCCCTGGGATAGACAATTGCAATTTATGGGATACTCACATCATGCAAACCCAATTTCTCCATAGTAAATGCATGTCCTCCCCATATTCTCCCATTTGAAGACTCACATTTTTCCCACTTTGCCATCACACAGCACAACCAAAATCAACTTTTACTCTCCTCAATCATAATCCATGTCTAATTCTAATTCAATAACTTCTCTAAAATATTACAACCAATAAATTACACAAATTACATCATAATTAACCCTTACCTTCGGTATGTCAACACCACCGACATTTGATTTCCTGTGTATAACCTAGGTTATCACAATTATCATTTGTATGCACACAATGCATCATAAACTCATCAACTGAACACATTACAATGACAAACATCCATTTTATCCTCCAACTACTATCCTGGGTTATTTAACAATGATATTCGGGCTAACAACTATAAATGAGATGAAATCAATATAATTGCAAACATCTATTTCATCCTCCTGCCATCCCAAGTTATGTAATACAGATATCCGGGTTAACCACTGTAAATGACCACAACACAAGCAAATCTTTGCATATCAAACAAGCATTTTTATAGCACGGAGCACATGCATGACAACCTTGCTACAATTACTAACATCTATTCCAGCCTCTCACACATATCTCAGGTTATTTGCAACACATCTTCGGGTTAACCACTATAAACGTCCACATTGCAAGTGCAACTCTTTACATAACATATAAGTAACCTTAGGAGCACATGCATCATAGACTTATCAACAGAGCCACACGAAAAATACAACTACAAAAATTATATATCCAGTTAACTTACCTGTTTACATTGCAAAGAAGAAGTAAACCCACCTCCTCATTAACAGGTGCAATCCAGCGCTTTGCAAACGTACCACATGCATATTACTCACCCTTAACTTCCCTTGCCAGCTTCCACAACCCAATTTTCTGCAACTGCATAACCCTTTCCCAACCCTCAATTCCTCCTCCGATCTCCTCATTCCCTTTAGATCAAAAAAATTTGTACGCCAATACAACCTTCCTTCCCCATCTCAACTTCACAACCCACCATCGCCCACCTTTTTCCCTCCCATTTTCGGATTCTAAGGGGTTGAACTAAGCTTGGTCTCATCTGTTTGGGAACCTTCATTGGCAAGTTTCAGAGTCCAGCTACTTCTTCATTTTCCCCTCCAACAAAAAGTACTTCATTAAAGGCAAGGTAGTAATTCTAAGTGGACATGAGATGAGTACCTCAAAAGTTGTTCCAGACAAAAATAAGTCATTATGAAAGAAAAGTCATTAATTGATAAGTGTTATTTTAAATAACACAATTTGGTAAATTTCCCAGGGAAATAATTGGGTAAAGACTGGCGGCGGGCCATTAGTGGCGTGCCAACAGCAACATAGCAGGCACCAGGCGACGCACGACGGTGGTGATAGGTTGTGCTAAGATTGGAGTGGTGGCGCGTCTCAATTAACAGCGGTGATGGCTGATAATGAAGAAGATGATATTATGATATTATGATTATTTTATTATTGTTCTTATCATCATCATCATCATCATCATCATCATTATAGCAAATATATAACTTTTGATTCCAAAAGAAAATTCTACACTGGCATAAAAGTTTTCCAAAATAAAACTATTAAAAAATTAAAAAATAATTATAAATAAATAAAATGAAATATGAATGTCAAATGCTTAGGAGTCAGGTACTGAAACTTCATTTTAACAAAGTAGAAGTAATAAAAATTAAATCGATAAACTATAATGCAAATAACATTTTACAAATAAAAATAGGTTTAATTTCATTCCATAATTGCTCATCAAACATCAAGGCCTAGAACTTGATTTCATTCCAGTTTTCATCAAACAAATGAGTTCATGATTCCAGTTCCATACCTAACTCTCCAGGGCTCCAGTTCTGATTCCATTCTGTTCCACTTTTTCTCACCTAACAGCCCCTAAATTTAATCAATTAGAATTGTTTTTTTATATGTTTGATATTTTTATGTGATATGGTCAATAACTACTTTAGTTTGATTAAAGAATAATCTTTTTGTAATAAAGAATGTATAAAAGTAACACTTTTGGTAATGGCACCCTTGGGACAATGGATAAGAGTTAATTATAACTCCTTATCTAACGATCTTAAGGAGTCAAATTTACATTCTATATAAAAGTTAATTCTTTCAGTTGCATAATTGAACTTGAGTTTTGCAAAACAGACATGGAATTAGAATCCCATTGCAGCAAATCTTAATGCCTATACTATACTATCTCCTTTCTGCTAACCTAATGAGGTTGTAGGTTAAAACCTTCATTAGAAAGATAAGAGCAATAAGGCATCACATTATCATAATCCGCTTGTGAGCCCACAAGGTTGGTCATTAATCAAGACATGTAGGAAACATTCAAAATATAATGTTGAACCCAAAAGATCCATCCTGGGAGAAAGCCCAGTTGGCTAAGACAATCAATAATGAAATCTTAATTAACTCTACCATAAGTTTTCTCCATGTCGAGCTCTAGAGTCATTCAAGGTTTTCTTCCTTCAGTATTGTTAAGTTGGCTCATAATTTCATGAGCAAGGAGAATGTCATCATCAATTTGTAGCCTTAGAATGAATGCAGTCTGAAGTGGGCTAATGATATTATCTAAGCAAGATCTCAGCATCTTACCCAAGATTTTTGAAATAATTTTGTAAAGTGTACTACAGAGCCTAATAGGTTTATGATGGGTAGTCAATTGGAGGTCATTAATTTAAGGAATAAGTGTTATGTGTTGATTCATTCCCTTTAGGAGCTTGCCCTTAGTGAAGAATCCCCAAACTGCCTCATAAACTATAGGGCCCAAGACATTCCACCCTTTATGGGTTTTTGTTTTGGTTGGGGTAGGGGGGAGGCCTCAAAGGTACCTGGCTTTATGGCTATTAATGCATCCATTTGAAAAAACTATTTGGCAGCTTTCATCATTCAAAATATTTCTTATGATTGTGCCACTTTGTTCCTGGGCTGCTTTATTAGGAAGCATACGAAAGACATATTATTAATGACTAGTCGAAGTGAATGTGTTAGAAAAAAGATCATGTAGAAATTTACTTTGGACCTATTGGTGGTCCTCTGACCATGCCCCCACAGGGTCCTTGATTCTAATAATAATACTTTTATTTTCCTGAAATCTACCATTCTATGAAAAAATTATGAATTTATATCACCTACTAAAAGCCATTTTTTCCTGGAGTATTGTCCCCAGAATCATTGGTTAAAAAGTAGCATTCTTTCTCTTGTTAGATTAATCTATGATGCCATTGGTTTTGAATCCAAAGTTTGAAGGATCATCATTGAGACATTGTTCGACAAACAAAAGTTTATCCAAATTGTTTTTCATTTTGGTGATGAAGTTGCCAGAGATAGATTTCTTCAATTTGCAGATTTTGGATTTAACTCTTTTGAGCTTGGAGACTATTTGAAACCCTTTTGTTCTACTAATACGATGGTCCCTATATTGCTTGATAATAGCTTGTACCTTTAGGTAGGTAGACCGGTGTTGTTGAGTTTTTGATGATTAGTTTGCATATCAAGGATGATAAAGCAGTGATCAAAGAAAGACAAAGATCCATGAGTGACCCTGTTATCAGGGTATTTATTGATTCAATCCTTTCTAGCTGTCACTCTATCCAATCTCTCAAAGAGAAAGTGGCCATGAATATTCTTTTTCCAAATGAATTGTCTATGAACAGAGGATAGACATTATCCTAGGATAGAATTTAATAAGTTTGCATTCTTCTAGTTTTGTTAATAATGAGACGAATGCCCCCTATTTTTTCATCGGGGCTGAGCATTTCATTGAAATCATCAAAGATATGTCAGGGTAGATCAAAAATAGAATTGAGAAGAATCACTTTATTCCAAAAAGCATCTTAATGGATTTCTTAGATAAGAACATAAAGACTCGATATAATTATGTCCTTTCTGGTTCAATTTTCCTCTACACAAAGGTGAATCATTCTAATATCATTAGAAAGAGGGGAAAATGTGATATTTTGCGATTTTCGTAGTGCCCAAAATCCATTTGAATGATTAATTGGACCGACTTTTTCTCACTTCTTAAGTTTTAGCTGGCGGGTAATTTTGAGTGCATGGTTATCACTAACTAATGTTTCCATGAGGAAGATGATATCAGAATTATATGTATTCTTAATATATTAGATGACATAAGCTTATCCTTTTTGGCACCATGTATGTACGTTCCAACTTAAAATTTTCATAAAAATTTGATTGCAAGAACACGAGTCTATTGAATTGGCTACAAGACATAGCATAACGCTTATAAACATTCTGTCTATGGTTATTCTAAAGTAGCCTGCTCAAATGATAAAGCTTAAAGAAGTTTCTATAAAAGAGTATGTGCCTAGTGGGTTGGGGACAACAAGGGTCCTAGGGGTTGGAATCAATTTTTGGCCCCTCTCGGCTGTCACCTATAAATAGTTCAATAGTGGGGTTATACTCTAGGCTTATACCTCTTGTGTTGCAAGGTTACAACTTAAAAAATGTTAACACATATTTTGTTAAGGTAACAAATAGTTGATTTTTTTTTTTCAAATACCAAAATAAATTGATATATCAGATTATTTAATTTATGAAAAATTGAGCATTTCTTCTTCTTCTTCTTTTAATAGTTGTGATATACTTATCATTTATTAGGTTCAGATCCTATTAATTATTCCCTCCACCCCTTCTATGTTTATAGAAATTGGTCAAGATTCGTATATATTCATTACGTAGTGTGCACTTATATCTAGCTTTTGGGTTTCATTCTTGCTTTAGGCACATTTTAAGAGCGTATTAGCTTTATATTATCTCTTGTTTAGCTGAGCATTTAGGATATATCAAATATGTAGTTACATTGTTGCATTGTGCACATATTTTCTTGTACTTTTGATCACAAGTGGAGACATGTTGAGTGGAGCATCCATAGGTTTTTGATGTAATCATGCTAACCCTTTCCTTTTGTTGATTATCTTAGATAGGTTTAATCCTTTAAAAAAAAGTTTCTGAAAATCCCTTTGAGAATGAAAAGTCAAAGCATGGTAGCTGGTTGACCAATGTGATTGTGCATGATCGTGTGGCCTTTCTGGTTGAAATCTTGTGAAAGTTGATTTTGAAATTGTGATTTTGATTGCATTATCTTGGGTTTGATTGCTCGTGAAGCATATAATATGATTGGTTAACCTTTATAAAAGGGACACCATTTAGAACTAGTTGTGTAGATTATTCATGTCACATAGTCTCATTTTCTCAGTTCTTGTGTGACCCTTTCAAATTGTATGTTGACTTTAAGAGTTACATGTCGATTTTGATGATAACAAATAATATGAAGAGTAACTATATATGAAATAGTTGTCTCTTAAATATTTATATTGTTTGTCTATTTCATACATAATATTTTCATCAGTTCATTTTATTAAATTGGCTGCATATTTTTGGACCTACATATATTATTTGGTGTAACAATTTTATGGAGATAATTACACATCCTAAATGAATTTAAATTTCTGAGATTTAAATTTTGAATTTAAAATCTCTTTATTTTAAGATAAGATTATGAACATATTCTCCTTGTTATTCAATGAACAACTATGGCTTTTATATGATCTTATAATTTGGCAATGTCATCTCAACATTGGAAAAACGTTAAGTTGCCAAGTGGAGAGGATTTTATTTTGTTTCCAAATAGCTAATTTGCCTTGTCAGCAATGATATCTTAATATTAGAAAAACATTAACTTGCCAAATGGAGAAGATATGTGTGAGTTTATTTGATTGATTAATTGGGAAGTTAATCAAGGAAATTATTTAGCTGATCCAAAATTTGAGTTTCAAATTTTGAGGAATCAAATTAATTGATTTGTCATGATTTTATCCTCACATGATAAATATACTTCTAATCCATGATACTTACCATGTAAAAAGGATACGATACAATTTGAGTCAAATTAAGTAACATTATCCCTTAATTCTAGAATGAATATCTGTAATATTTTACAATAGCAAGGAAAAGATATTATGCAGCTTCATATCAACACAAATCATGGCAAAGATTGCAAGAAAATCAAATCAGAATCTGCTGACCAGATTTCAAGGGCCTGAAATACAATTTCAAAATATTCTGACCAAAATTTCCTTTCTTGGCAGAATTGGTGCATGACCACTAAAGTATATAAATAGTGGCCAAATGAAGAAGAGCAAGCATCAAAGCAAGTTGTAAGAACATTGAGCTATACATTTGTGAATTTACTCTGAACATTACATTCTGATCAAAAGTTGTGAGTGTATTAAGGAATTCTTTATTGCGGGGTGAACTTAGGAGTTAGTGTGAGGTCATAACTCTCCCATACTTAAATCAAGAGATTGATTTAAGTACTTGAGATCTCTAGACTAAGGTAGCTCTGAGAGATTGTGAGAGTTCATCTTAATAAAAGAAGTACAAAGTTAAATTCTAAAGTTGGATAACTCTAAGCGAGGACCTAAACCTGATTGAGGCCCAACCTCATTAAAATATCATTACGCATTGTCCCAATATCATTTCTGTTGTTGCTTTCGAATTTTAATTTAAAATTTTTGAAATCACCCTATTCACCCCCCTTAGGGAGATCTGAGTCAATTGGTATCAGAGCCAGTGCTATTGTCTTGAGACTTAACTGTCTAATAGCTTTGATCCATGGCTAGTTATAATCTTGATTCTGATTGTCCATCTCTTTTATGGGTATTAATTATTTTTGGTGGCAGGAAATCATAGAACTCTATGTTAAGCACAAAGATTTAGATCTTTGGGAGATTATCAAGAAAGGTCCCATTGTCATTGAAAAATCGAAAGATCGCATTATAGACGACGATTACAAATTGATGTTCAAAAATTCTAAAGCCATGAATATACTACATTGTGGTCTTAATTTTGATATTTGTGAATTTATTTTCCATTGCAAAAGTGCTAAAGAGATTTGGCATTATCTTTATTATTTATATGGTAATAATGACAAATTTTCTGACTTTGAGATATTTAAGCAGGAGGAGTCCAAAATGGAATTCCTAGAACACGGCGGCACTAATGAAGGAGTCTGAGAGATTAATGCTAAGCAAGTTGGTATGGTTGCCGTTAATGAGAAAGTTCAAGATGATTCTTATGAAGAGCAAATCAATCAAGAACATCAACCATATAAAGAGGTAGTATGTGAATGTGACAATCTAATTCAAAATTCTCTAGATGTTGATTTCAAGCATAACCAATTTGTGGAGTTGGATGAAAATGACGAGGAAAAGAAAGGTCTTTGTCATTCATCTATCTTTGAAAGTGGTAAGTGCAAGGTAAAATCTAAGCTTGAACTTTCAAAAGATAATTTACTTCTAATTTATCATATTTTTGGTGATTTAAACACTACACCAAATTTTTAACTTTTAAAAATTATTGATTGTAGTATTTGAGCAAGAACAACTGCCAAAATTGAGAGAAGAAAGCAATATACCTCACTATTTTTTCTCACCTCTAACTCCTATGGCCCCAAGAAGAAAGGGGTGCCAAAATTTTGTCTTAGATATTTTCTTTTACAGAAATGTATGAATAATGGACAATTTTTTCGAGAATTAATAGTATTTCATCATGGGAAAATTAAATCTTGCTATCAAGCATTCAAATTTCTACAAAATTCAAAAGGACAATTAAAAAGTGAAGCTTGTCAAAGGCAAATCAGAAAATGTTAAGTGTTGGGCTGCCTAGGGTAAAAATAAGGTAAGCTTTTACTTTTTTTTCCTTCCATATTTTTATATGACCTACAGAGGAAGGGAAGATAAATTAGGTACGCTTAGCAGTTACATATTGGTTTTATTTTTTTATAGAGATGTTGATTATTTAGGCAATGGGGAAATTGCATATCCTATTTGTGAATAAGTGTTCTCTTGCATGGATGTTTAATATCATTATTTGTTTCAATGTTAAAATCATGCTTGTTGTATGTCATTCAAATTTTGTGTCTCATCACTCATTTACTGCATGAAACTTACATTAAAATTTGATTATCATTCTATATATGCTTGTTTTATTGAATTGAGCTCTATGTCCAAAAATTTTGGTATCTACCCCAATTATGTGAATAGGAGACTTAGCTTGATGTCGAGTATTATTATTCAATATTTATATGCTATTATCTCCATGACTATGTATGATTTTTGAATTTTTAGTATCATATAACTCATTAATTATCCTTAATTAACAGTTCCGAAAAAGGAGGAGAAGTGATATGCTTTATAGTTAAATATCTTATTTCATGTGTTGTATATATATATATATATATATATATATATATACTTATGACTATGTGACTCACAATTGGTGTTCAGTCTTTTGCCATTCATATAATATAAGATTAACTTTTCATGGATCATGTTGCTTGCTTAATTAGTATACTTTATCCCTAAAAATTATATTGGAATAATAACTACAAAAAGTGGATATAGTAATTAAGTCTTTTCCAAATGCTTATATAATTTTATATGGCATGACTTGGCAGGAATCCTATCTCATAGTACTAATGGTGTAATTGAAAATTTTATAGATGATCATTTACCCAAAAAAAGAGGGGGGAGGAGGGGTGGTTGTGCATGAAGAGAAACTAATTTTGCAATCTAAGCCCTGTTTCAATGCCTTAAAATCAAAAAGAAAAAGAAAAAGGAAGAAAGAAATCATAGAATGTTACCTACCCTTTTTCTCAAAGATAGCAAAACTTAGCCAATTATATTGATCACCTAGGGATCATATAAGGATTTTCAAAAGTCTACTTGGTAAATTTGCTACAATGTAAGATGAGTTTTATTTTTAGAATTGGATACTTTATAAATTTGATATACTAGATTTAAATTTAGAGTGCATATTAGAATCACAAAGCAATTCAAAATATTCTTGGACATGATTTTGATGATATTACCATGTATCTCTTACCTAATAAAATTTAGGGATTTTCACTGATGTGAATGATATACTTACGGATGCGATTGGGTGTAATATGTTATGGATATTATTTTGCATCTAAATGAATTTTGGGTAGAATATGATTATTTGGTTTTTTTTTTTTAAATGATGATATATTATTGGCTGACATATATTTCTTTCTATGCCTATCATGTATGAATTGAACATTATAAGAGTAAATGTTACCATATCTACTAGCATGCGACCATGAATGTTAATGCTGACGCTATCATCTGTCTCTTGATTTTATATGCTTGTTTGTAAATGCATGCATGAAGTAGGTGACATGTCCAAATGTGATTATACATATATTCTAAAAAGTGTGATTCCAAGTCTCCTAATGTGTGCATGTTTTGACCATCACTTGGCTTAAATTATTTATTTTTACACTACAACTTGTATTTTGTTGTCGTGAATAAAATAATATCTTGATCTATGAGGATTTATAGATCCTTTTACATTTTCTTGAATAGTTTTTATTAGCGAGCAAGATAAAGCTTGATATGTGTAGTACAATCTTTATATGAAATTATCTCCATGGCTATGTAGTTTCAAATATTCATTATTTTAGCAGGTGAAATGACTCATCATACATTGCATTTGGCACAAATTAGATTATACTCGACCTCATGAATTATCCTTGATTAATTATTTGTGAACGAGGGAGAAATCGGTATGTTTTTAATAGCTAACAGTTCTATATGCCTCTGTATACCCTATACATATGTAATATAGGAAATCTATCTCTTGCCTCTTCATGCATGTGATGGATTTTGATAATATATTTGCTTATCAAATTGGTTGACATAGAAAACCAAATCTTGATTCACGTGAATAATAGTAAAGGGGAGAAAAATACTCATGTTGTCGAGTAATATTTATGGTACATAGCTTTTCATGCTGTTACATTGTATGGCTTCGAATTCTAAGATAAAAATTGTGTGCTTTAATTATTTTATAAGTGGGAGAATATACTTTATTAGCTTGGTCTAATATCCTACACACATATTCTATTTTTTTGTAAAGGGAAAGATATACATAGAGAGTTTTCAACTATCAATAGTTTTAGATGTAAATATCTCCTATGACTATCCCTCGTGTTATCCATGAAGTTGAGTAATTAGTCATGGTATAATTGATTTTGATAAATTATTATAATGAAACTTCGATTCTTGACGTACAATCCCATTTTCATATCTATGAATGTCATATTAAGGGGAGCTATGCTACTGATATTTCAAGTCATATTTTACATCCCTTTTAATGGTGACAAAGGGGGAGAAGGATAACCCATGGTGATCGAGTATGTGCAAGAATAAAGGTATATTTTTCAATACTATTTCACCCTAGCAATAAATTGTTTATCATTATCAAAAAGGCGGAGATTGTTGATTCTAAGAGTCATATGTTGATTTTGATGATAACAAACAATATGAAGAGTAACTATATATAAAATAGTTGTTTATTAAATATTTATATTGTTTGTCTATTTCATATATAATATTTTCATCAGTCCATTTTATTAAACTAGCCATATTTTTGGACCTACATATATTATTTGGTGTAACATTTTCAAGGAGATAATTATATATCCTTAGTGAATTTAAATTTTCAAGATTTAAATTTTGAATTTAAAATCTCTTTATATTAAGATGAGATTATGAACATATTCTCCTTGTTATTCTATGAACAACTATGGCTTTTATATGATCTTATAATTTGGCAATGTCATCTCAATATTGGAAAAACATTAAGTTGCCAAGTGGAGAGGATTTTATTTTGTTTCCAAATAGCTAATCTTCCTTGTCGGCAATGATATCTCAGTATTAGAAAAACATTAAGTTGCCAAACGGAAAAGGTATGTGTGAGTTTATTTGATTGATTAATTGGGAAGTTAATCAAGGAAATTATTTAGCTAATCTAAAATTTGAATTTCAAATTTTAAGGAATCAAATTAATTGATTTGTTATGATTTTATCCTCACATGATAAATATGCATCTAATCTATGATACTTACCATATATGATTTGAGTCAAATTAAGTGACGTTATCCCTTGATTATAGAATGAATATTTGTAATATTTTGCAACAACAGTAAGGAAAAGATATTACAAAGCTTCATATCAACACAAATCGTGACGAAGATTATAGGAAATTCAAATCAGAATCTGCATACCAAATTTCAAGGGATGCAATTTTAAGATATTCTGGGCAGAATTTCCTTTCCTAGCAGAATTGGTGCACTATCACTGAAGCCTATAAATAGAGGCCAAATGAGGAAGAGCAAGCATCAAAGCAAGTTGTAAGAACATTGAGCTATACATTTGTGAATTTACACTGAGCATTACATTGTGATCAAAAGTTGTGAGTGTATTGAGGAATTCTTTATTAAGGAGTGAACTTAGGAGTTGGTGTGAGGTCACAACTTCCCCATCCTTAAATCAAAAGGTTGATTTAAGTACTTGGAATCTCTAGAGTGAGTTAACTCTAAGAGATTGTGAGAGTTCATCTTAATAAAAGAAGTAGAGAGTTGAATCCTTGAGTTGGATAACTCTAGACTGGGACCTAAGCCTGATTGAGATCCAATATCGTTGCGCATTGTCTCGATTTAATTTCTATTTTTGCTTCCGAATTTTAAAATTAAATTTTTACAATCAGCCTATTCACCCCCCTAGGGTGATCTGAGTCTTCATTGTATATTTTCTAAAACTTAATTTGCCTCTCTACAAGGATACATCTAGCTTGTGCATTTGTAATATGATAGAGGCATTCATTTGTTTTTCAAGCTACGTTAGCCGATGGCCATCTCGTTCTATATGATGTCCCCGCTACTTGCCTTTCGAGCATTGTCTGTTGTTGTTTCACCTTACTCATTTCACCCCTAGCTGTTTCATATGTCCAACCCTACGCCAAGTTAACCAAGCAACACTTCAGGTTTCACTTTGGGGGTTTTTTGGGGGGCGGGGGGGGGGGGGGGGGGGGGGGGGGGGGCATGTTTTGTGGTGATTGGTTTTGTGGTTTGCAAGGAGGCGACTGATGATGGTTCGAACATGGTCTTTGATGTTTCCTCAGTTTTTGTTCAATGAGAGGCTTTGCAAATTGAGTTGGAATCATGTGCTCTAATGCCACTTACTTTTTCCCAAAAAATAGAGCAAAACAAAAGAAGGAAAAAAAAAGAAAAGAATAAGTGTTTAGCAAGGAGAAGTTAGAGGATTTATTATTATCCAACTTGATTTAAAAATGATTCCTAGTGAAGATGTTCTGTGTTGCCTTAAAAGGGGGAAAGAATGATTTGCACTATCATTATTTACGGTAGAGGTGTGTGCTCTAAGCTACTTGGTTTTACTCCCCATTTCCCATATAATTTTTCCTCCTTGTCTTTTCACCCAAGCCTTATATCAGCCCTGTCAGAGACCTCTAAATTGCATTTTTGCATGGTTCCCTATAAAAGCGGCACATTAAGAGTATAAGCTTATGGTAAAAAGAAAAATGTTTCACGGGATAACTGAATCAACCATCATTACAACTGAACACATAAGAGGGAGTGTTCATATTTTTGCTATAAGTGATGTTATACCAATCTGACTGGTTCACCACTTGTTTAGGAGCTCGTTGGATGTTATGTGGTTTGATGTAGAGTAATTACATGTTGTGAATTGACATTGTGATCTCTAAACTTTAATTTGTGTTTTCACAAATGTATTTTTATGGCTTGAATGGATTGTCTTTATGTACGATTATGTTACATTGATTAGTTTTTGTTGTCTTTCCTAAGGAGGTTTGAACTAGTTGTTTGTTTCCTCTATTGATTGATCATGCCTTGATTCCTGCTTAGGATAAGCAAGGGATAAGCATGGGGGTGTTTTAAAACTAATATTTTCACTTATTTTTCTACATGGATTTTCTTCTATTCTTCGACTTTTGTTGTCAAACTCACCTAAGAGTTGCGATATTTTGATTATTTCTCCTCATGATCGCTACCTTGGCCTAATTTCGTACTTGGTAGAACATTTGTTACCTTGATTTGAGAACTTGAGAACAATTCACACACTAGTCATCTTGGATACAGGTGTAAATGTTCCATTAGAGTTTGAATCTTTCCACTTGGTGACCTTTTCGAATAACCAATTGCGTCATAAACTGCTGAATACATCTATTTGAGTTATATTTTACTCTGTAAACCCATTTGCATCTAGTTTATGAAAAATCCATAAAATACCAGGTCTTTATGCCCTCCAATGTGCTTATCGCATCTACTATAGCTTACCACATAATGGTGTCCAGGCTTAACAATTTCAGCAATAACAACTAGAAAATTGTGATGAGAGTTAGAACACTTATTACGTGTAGTATGATTTACAATAGTATAAGGCATACCTGAGGTTCACTTTTGAAGTGGGCTAAAGAGTGAGGGGTCTTTGGGTCATGCTGTATAGCACAAAAAATCTTCTAGATAAGCTCACGGCATCCTTTGTCTTTCTTCCTGGCTAGGCTCAAAGTCCAAGTTAACATTGTCCGCCCTTGTTGGGTCAACTCTTATTAGGCTTCTTGTATTTCCAGAAACTCGCCACTCTGATGTCCCTTTCTCCCATCACTGGGCACCATATTTGTTGGAAACCTCCTTATGTCCAACCCTTCAATATTTAGAGGTGACACAACTGGACTCTCTTTATTTTCCATCTTATTTTTACTCTCTCTCCCCCCCTCTCTCCCCCTCTCTTTATCTCTCTCAAGCGGCCTGCTGCATTTCGTTGGCCTCACTACTGGACTCTACCTTATCTTCATCCCCAAAAAAATCAACTCCATCCTAATTTCACAATTCTCTCGCACATCTTAAACAATTTTATTTTCAAAAGGAAAGAGATTTTCTTTAAAGGCCATATGTCTACTTATAAATAATTCATGTGTTAATCTAAGACATTCCATCCTTTTTTCCTGAAGGGATATCCGAGGAAAACATGTTGTCTATTCCTATATGCAAACCTGTCCTTCTAAGCTTGTTTTGCGCAAAATGTGGACACCCAAAGACACGTACATGACTGTAAGGTGGGTTGTGATTAAAAAGAACTTTATAAGGGGTCTTTCCTTTTAAGATCTTGCTAGGAGTGCTATTAATTAGGTATGCTACTATTAGTACGCATTTCGCCTAGAATTTAATAGGCAAGTTAGCTCGAAAGCATAGAGCCCTAGCAACATCAATTATTCCAGTCATTCATTTTGCTGAAGAATATGAAAATAGCTTATTTGACGCAGAAAACCATTTTTTGAATAAAATTTCCACATGGGTCCAAAAGTAAACTCATTTTCAAAATCACTCCTAACAACTTTTGTACCTCTTTGAAATTGATTTTTAGCCATTACAATAACATTTTTGAGAAGAGAACTGATTTCCTTATTTTCTTTCATCAAATAGATCTAAACAACTCTACCTACATCATCAACAATGGTGAAAAAAAAATCGTGCACCACACATAAAGAAAACTCTACGAGGGCCCCAATTGTGACAATGTATTAAATAAAACAAATCTTTTGCATTGCTTTCACTATGATGAAATTGACTGCCAGGGCGTTTTGTATGAAAACATATCTGACCACATCATCTTTATTCTTGAGACAACTACTAGCCAAAGTTAAGAAATGATAGAGAGCTTTAATTGATGGATGTCCAAGACAACGACGCCATAATTGGTTAATGCCTACTGCATTGACTTGTATCTCCTTATATGTCGCCCCTTTGTAATATTAGACCCTTCCTTTTTACTCACACTCTCTAGATAAGTTCTTCAAGGTGCGATCCTCTATCATACAAACATCATCAAAAAAATATTACAATGTAATGTAATTCTCTAGCTAATCGATTAACAGAAACCAAATTGCAATTTAAGCAGGAACATAAAGTACATTGCTCAACTTGAGTCTTCCACTCAAGCTCACTACTTGCTTTTTGATAGCTGCGACTTCTTTTCCATTAGGTAACTGAATAGGAACATGTCTATGCTTTCAACTTTCTTTTCCAGCAAGTTGATATCACCGATCATGTGGCATAATGTGGCACAATGTCGATTAGGCTTAGAACCCTTTATACCTACTTAAAGGAAAGACTCGATATCGAGATAAGGGCGGATTTACTCTATTGGTAGAGGTGTTCATGGACACCCCTCTCCCCAAAAATAATTTAATCAGCAATTATAAATTGGATTAGATCATTAGATGTAGACACCCCTAGATTAGGTCAAATACACTTTAAATGTATTCAGCCCACACATTACCATTTTTAGTTTCTTTAAATATTAAAAATATAGTTATAAAGTTATAATTTGATAGAAAAGTAAAATTAAATTAAATGCACTCAAGCCCAAATTTCTTGCTCCCTTTCTCTCTATTATTTGGAGTTTAGGCTTTTAATTTAATTTAATTCTAATCCCTTTATTTTTCTTTCATTGTTATTTATTTATTTTTTTGGGTTGTTTAGTTGCAATATGTTCATAATGCAGACTTTTCCTTAACTTGGCCACAATGATTGATTCGAACTTGATACTATTTTTTCCCCTCTTGGTGTGATTAACTAGTTCATATTGTTTATTTGTGGTTGTATTTGATGTTTGACATATTCACTTCATGTCTCCATCTTTTTTGGTTTTATTACTTGGTGCTGATGATATGTCCTCTATAACCAACAGTTTTAATAAATGCTACGTAATCGTAACGTTATGCGATTTTAACTCAATTTATATATCAAAACTCAAAATATAAAAAACCGCAGAGAACAGATGTAGTAGCAGAGGTACCATAGTTTTTTTTTTTTTTTTGGGAAGGGGGGAGTGAAAAGTAGAGTATATTATTATTGGTTGTCAACTTTCCACTAGTGTAGAAATATGAGACATAATGTTAGGAAAAAAAAAAGAATCGGAATATCTGTACAAAATAAACTACCATAATATGTATTATATAATTTTTTTTGATACTGTACAGCAGTAATGACGTTAATAAATAGACATCCCCATTTTAAACATCTGGATCCGCTACTGTATTGAGACCTAATTTCTTGTTGCCTTTGTACTCGCTTGTAGGTGCACCTGCTTTGGACGAACCAAGGTTGCATATGCCTCAAGACTCTAAGATGATTGGTTGCAAGTTTCTTCTTTCTATTCCTCATAGTTTTGAAAAGAGAGACCTTAGATTTAAGAATCTAATATCGTGAAAAATATGAAAGAGTATTTTGATGCAATAACTTTTTTGTATATTTCTCTCTTCTACTCAACAATACAAGGCCCTCAAATATATACAACCCTAGCTCCATGCAACTTAGGGCTGAGCATGACCGGATACACGGTCCATTTTCATGGAATCGGGTCCAAAAATTTAGACATGGTTCCAATACCAATTGGAAGTGGGTCCAGAATTTTTGGAAGCGGTCCCGAAACTGGTTGGGACCGGGTTCAGAACCGAATACTCGGTTCCTAATTTTTTCCTATTTTGTTTTATTTAATTCCATTCAAATTTTTGGCTTGTGGTTGTGAGTTTGTGAGAGAACCAATACACCCAACAAGCTAGCTAATCGATCGTTTAAAATCAAATTTAATAAAGTGGCAGCTAGATATTTACCATATATTAGGGCATTTGATAAATCTATATTTGGACCTTATTTTAGCCCCGATTTGATCCCTTTTTCTCTGTATTTTCATGTTCGATCTTGTTGAGAAAGGGTCATATGGGCCTCCTTTACGATATATTTCACTCATTTAACATCATTTCATATTTTTAGGAGTTCTACTAAAGGAATGAAAGGATTGATGATAATTAGCAGAAAGGAGTACCAAAGAGGCGAGTTCAAAGTCACGGAAGAAGTCGCTCGGCGTTGCACGGAAGCCCCATGTTGGGAATCACTGACCGTGCCACGTCAAATCAACACACAACACGGCCAGCGATGTCGCAGGACCATGCCACGTGTTGGTTTGTGGTCAGTTGTGCCAGCGATGTGGCACGGTCAGTTCGTCCCTAGTGGCATGACTGTGCTACCTTGTTCCGCCTGCACGACTTAAAATTTTCTCGGGGGCTGTTTTAAGGATTATATTATTCAGTTTTCTCTTCACATACTCTCTCTTAGGCGATTTTTAGGTTTTCATCAGTGTTTTGGACTTTCATCTTTGGTATTGAATTCGCTACTTAGACGATTGATCTATATTTACATGAGGATTGATTGAAGTAAGTGGCTTGATCCTCTCTCTCTACTTTTTATTGTTGTTCTAGGTTTTATGCGATTAATGTTTCTCTTCCCCTCAATTGATTTGGTTGTTTCAATAATAATGCATTGCTAATCTCCCAACTTAGGTTGGGATTAATGTCGAGTATGTATAGTTGAATCATGAACTAGCCCTTACCCACACTTTCCCCCACGTTTGCATTTATGTTTTCTACTATGCGCACCAGGTGTTCGATGAAATGCTCAAGAGAGCATTCATCCATTGTTGTTAAGGTTTAGGGGGCGTTGAGAGACAAACCCTTCACCTAGCGTGACTTAGTACACAATTAGGATTTTAATATAAAAATAATTAAAGTTCTGATTGGGATTCGAGGTTGTAGATCTTGTAATCTTTCAACTCTAGTCCCATGAGAATAGGTGACTATAGTTCCAGGATTAGGCTTAGACCCTTGAGAGAGGGAGGAGTTGAACTTTATTGAAAATCTATCCACTCATAATGCATGCTTATGTTTGTTTAATGGGGTTAGTAATTGATTTGCTAACGTAATCATGATGTTAATTCCAACCTAGGTGTTTAAATATTCTGATTTCTGAATCGTTAGTCAATATCAAACCTTTGAGATTGTTCCGCCTAGCTTGAGTGTTTGGATTAGTTTTGGTAGTTGAAAGCGAGTTCAGTGTAGACATGACCCGTACTCGTCGGTTCCCAGTTATAGCTACACCATGCGCTTGCGGTAATTTAAGACAACTAGTTTTTAGCGCTGTTGTCGGGAAACTTGTTCCTTTCAATATTAGAACTAATTGAAATACTCTAGACTAGGTTTTTTATTTTATTTTTTTAATAACTTTTAGTTCTTCTTTATTCCTGCTAGACATTGTTTACGCCTGAGTAGCGTTTGTTTTGTATGCACAGGAGAAGCCAAGGGAATCAAAACCTTGTCCCGTTCAATCCTGAAATTGAAGCAACCGTTCGAAGGCGAGGCAGAGAAGCGAGAAGAAAGAAAAGGGCAGTAGTAGAGATGACAGGGCAAGATCAAAGAATGCTGCGAGACTATGCCCTACCGCAGGCATCGGGCATTACCTCATCCATTGTTAGTCCTGCAATGGAGCCTGACAACTTCGAACTCAACCATGCACTCATCACATTCATGGAGCGGGACCAGTTCGGTGGACAACCCTCGGAGAACCTCAATGCGCATCTTCGTAAATTCCTTGTGAAGTGTGATATTATCAAGTTGAATGGGGTATCGACTGATGCTATTAGGCTACGGCTATTCCCCTTCTCATTGAAGGATAAAGCCAGTGACTAGTTGCAGAATGAAGAGTCCAACTCTTTTACTACTTGGGAGGTTCTCTCAAAGGCGTTTCTCAGCAAACACTTCCCGCCTGATAAAACTGCAGAACTGAGGATCGACATTACCTCCTCCTGTCAGAGAAATAGGGAGTCCTTATACAAGGCATGGGAGAGGTGCAAGGACCTCCAGCGGCAGTGCCCCACCTGGTGTTCTTGACTGGTTCCTGGTCTAAACATTTTACAATGGATTAGAACAGTTAGCCAAGATCTCAGTAGATGCCGCTGCAGGAAGAGCCCTCATGGGAAAGTCCATTGAGGTAGCGAAGGTATTGTTGGAAGAGATGGCCTCCAACAAATACCACCGGTCGAGCGAGAAGGCTACTTCAAGGAGGAGCGGTGGTAAGTACGATGTCGATGCAGTTACACTCTTAGCCAGCAGAGCATATGCATTAGCCTAGCAGATTGACAAAGTGGGTAATTGCTCGGTTCCAAGCAGCTCTTCAGGGCCATCAATTGGGATATATGCCATTTGTGAGATCTGCGGTGTGCAGGGGCACACATCTACTGAGTGCTACAATGATTTCCCTTCCATTAAATACACCAATGCCCTACATAGTTTTAACCCACCACTACAGAACAACCCATACCCCAACACTCATAGTTCAGAGTGGAAAAGCTACTCAAACCCCCCTTATGGGAACCCCAACCCTTAACCTCAGAATGCCATACAGCCACCTGGGTTCCAGTACAGAGCCTCCTACACCTCTTGACCACCACCACCTCTGTAACCTAAATTAAACTTGGAGAGTCTCATGGAGCAATTCATAGCGACTCAAATTAAGACCAATGAAACTCTTAGTGAGTCGACCAATCAGTTGACCACCACGTTTGATGCTACGGCGTCCCACCAGAAGACGATGGACACTCAGATAGCCCAGATAGCTCAGCAAGTCAGCCACTTGTCCTGGCATCAGGGACATTTACCGAGCCAGCTAGAGACTAATCCTAGGGGCCAGATTAACACCCTTTCTACAGTGGGCGAGGGCTTACAGGAGAGCGCTGTGATGATTCTTCAAAAGACAGCTCCAGTTCCTGATTCTGTAGGAACTGATGAGCAGAAGGAAAAGGGAAATTTGAGCTCCATTAGAAAAGTTAATCCTGCACCTCCAGTTTTCTCCTATCAGCCTCCAGTACTCTACCCTCAGAGGGTAGCTTGGGCCAAGTTATTTCAGCTCGAGCCCAAATTTGCTAGATTCCTGGATGTGCTGAAGCGGATTTATATGGATACTCTTTTCTTGAAAGCTCTCAAGAAAGCACTGTCGTACATACAAATCTTGAGAGAGCTTCCTTCCAAGAAGGGGGAGCATAGGGGAGCTTTAGTGGTCCCTATTGGAGATGTGTTCAACTCGATTCTACAGAGTCAGATACCTTCTAAGCGGCAGGACCCAGACAGTTTCTCCATCCCTTGTGCTATAGGGGATCTACAGATTAAGTGAGCTCTTTGTGACCTGAGAACTAGCATGAGTTTGATGCCTCTCTCCTTTATAGGAGGCTTTAGTTGTAGGACCCGCAACCGACCAGTCTGACCATTCAGCTCGTAGATCGCTCCATTAAGCAACCTGTGGGTATCCTGGAAGATATTCCGTTCAGGTGGGCAAGTTCATCATCTCTTGTGATTTTATTATCATAGATATAGATGAGAACTCTCAGATGCCTATCATTTTAGGGAGACCATTTCGAGCTAGTGCTGGGGTGGTGATCGACGTATAGGCTGGCACCATATCTTTTCAAATGTGTAGGAAGAGGGTAGATTTCTGTTTCCCATCACCCATACTACCTTTAGTGCCTATCATCCCCTCACCTCCTGCGGCCCCTATACATATTGGCCCTCCTGATACTGTTTTTGGGATAAAGGTATTCGATGGAGATGGGTGGACCCCATATGAGGTCTAACTTTTTCGCATCCACCCCAGCTAGCTTTGGAGGCACTTCTACTTGTACTCAGAAGGTAGTGGATTCTACTCTACACTTCCAAACCTCCCCTAGTACACCTCCCGTGCCGTTATCGTCTATCATTTGGAGGTAAGGGTCAAGATAAGGACCTTAAATAAGCGCTTCTTGAGAGGCAACCCAAGTATTTCATTACTTTTGGAAAAAAAAAAGTGTGTCTTCCTTCCTCCCCTCCACACACCCTTTTCCCCTAGGCGATATTGGTTCTACCCTTCCCTTAGCCTTTTATATGCTCTTTTCATTGAGGACAATGAAAATCTCAAGCATGAGGGGTGAGCTTATAGCTCTTTGGGTGAAAATGTAGATTTTGGGCAAGGGTTGAATGACATCACTTGCATTTGCATCGTAGTGATAGGATGTCATGTAGTTTTACTATGTTGTTTTTGCATTTTTCCTTTAATAGAGCATGTATTTTAAGGCATATATTTTAGAGCATATAGGTTAGATTTTTGCATCCCAAAAGGAGAAGTGATCGAGTTGGGCATTCCTAAGTTTTCCAGGTACTACATCTTACCCTTCTCATCATTATTCTCTATATCTTTTATTACTTTCCTAGTTAGATTTCTTGCTTTTGGAAAAATCTCTGAATAGCTGCAAAAACCCCTCTCATGAAGAGAGCACAAGGGGTGATGATTGATTGATCAGGTCGAGTTGTGTGTTGAAGTGTGGCCTATTATGATGTGAATTTTTGTGAAATTATGTTTTAACAATATCATCTGTAGTTCCCTGGCCCTATGTTGTATTTCATATTGCCCTTGAGATTCATGTGGTTTGACTTGATTGACCTTGATAAGTGGGACATATCTTGGAGTAAGTTGTTTGACTATGGTACACTTACCTGTGAGACTTTAAGTCTGATGACTATTCATTACATATAGTCTCATACTTCCTTTCATGTGTGACTCATTCATGATTGCATCTCTAGAACTTGGTCTTGTTTTCTTTGAAATCATATTCAGCATTTTGCATATGTCAATATGATTGAGGCAATTTTTTTTGTTTCATATAAGCCACATGAGCTAAAAGTCACCCATTGATGTGTACTACTCCTTTTGCTAGCCCTTTAAGCCTTTGTCCCATCCATGTTGTTGCACCCTACCCATTAAATACTTGGCCTATCCATATTCTCTATATCCTTGTCAAGGTCTAGTAGAACAATACTTCTATTTAAGTTAGATTTGCTTCAGAGGTTAGTTCACCTCGGGTACTTTATTGGTGGCTTGTTTAGGGGGATTCTTGATTTGAGCTTGTATATCCCATGCCATTCACATGTATTTTTCATTTTAAAAAAAGAAATAGAAAAGAAAAAAAGAGGGGAAAAGAAAAGAAAGAAACAGAAGAGTTATGAATAAAGTGATTGGCATGAGGGTAAGGCAATAAGATTGTTTAATTCCTCCCTTAAGGTTTTTGTGAGGTTTGTTGCTCAATTTCCAATTATAGTGTGAAGTTGTTATTCCAGCATTAGTTGTGGAAATGTTTTTTACCCTTAGTCTTTTAAATATTTGCTCCACTCTTCCCAAATTTACTCCACTCCTCACTCTTTGCCTTTAGCCCCATTACATCCTTTTTACAAGTCCTCATAATTGGCATATTGCATTCTGCGTCAAGTGGTGGAGAATTGAGAACCCTACCAAGCTTATGGTAGCCTGCTTAATTGGATGGAGTATTGAGTGTGCCCTTACTACATATTCTAAACACATTGAAGAGAGTATTCCACTTTGTCCTAAAGTGAGGTTCTATCGGTCTCGCTTACTCACCACTTATTGAGGAAGGTCTTGTCTTGCTATGTGCTTTCATATTGGGTATTTGATGTGTTGCATTTATGGAGGGGGACTTATAGATGATGGTGTATAGTTTTATTTAAAAAAAAAAACCTTTCGCATCTTGACTGGACCACTTTCAATGCATGGCTTAGTTTAGTTTATTGATTATTCACCCCTTGCTTGAGGAGGAGTGTGGATAGAGGTTTATCTCCCTCTTTGGTGTTTCAAAACTAGTCTTCTTGGGGACAAGCAAGAGATAAACATGGGGAAGTTGATAAACCTATATTTGGACCTTATTTTAACCTCGATTTGATCCCTTTTTCTCCGTGTTTTCATGTTTGATCTTGTTGAGAAAGGGTCATATCGGCCTCCTTTACTATATATTTCGCTCATTTAACATCTTTTCGTATTTTCGGGAGTTCTACTGAATGAATGAAAGGATTGATGATAATTAGCAGAAAGGAGTGCCAAAGAGGCGAGTTTAAAGTCACTGAAGAAGTTGCTCGGCGTTGCACGGAAGCCCCATGCCGGGAATCACTGACCATGCCACGTCAGATCAACACACAGCATGGCCAGCGATGTGCCACATGGCATGACCGTGCCACGTGTTGGTCTGTGGCCGGTTGTGCCAGCGATGTGGCACGGTCAACCCGTGCCAATGGCACGACCACGCCACCCTGTTCCGCCTGCGCGACTTAAAATTTCCTCGGGGGCTATTTTGAGGATTATTCGGTTTTCTCTTCACATACTCTCTCTTAGGCGATTTTTAGGTTTTCATCAGCGTTTTGGACTTTCATCTTTTGTATTGAATTCGCTACTTAGACGATCGATCTATATTTACTTGAGAATTGACTAAATTGAGTGGCTTGATTCTCTCTCTCTGCTTTTTATTGTTGTTCTAGGTTTCTATGCGATTCATGTTTCTCTTCCCCCCAATTGATTTGGTTGTTTCGATGATGATGCTTGGCTAATCTCCCAACTTAGGTTGGAATTAACGCAAGTGTGTTAGCTTAACCATGAACTAGCCCTTACCCATACTTTCCCCCATGTTTGCATTTATCTTTTCTACCATGCACACCACGTGTTCGATGAAATGCTCGATAGAGCATTCATCCATTGTTGTATTAAGGTTTAGGGGGGCGTTGAGAGACGAACCTTCACCTAGCATCACTTAATAGACAATTAGGATTTTAATATGAAAATAATTAAAGTCCTGATTGGGATTCGAGGTTGTCGATCTTGTAATCCTTCAACTCTAGTTCCATGAGAATAGGTTACTATCATTCTAGGATTAGGCTTCGACCCTTGAGAGAGGGAGGAGTTGAACTTTATTGACAATCTATCCACTCATAATGTATGCTTAGGTTTGCTTGATGGGGTTAGTAATTCATTCGCTAACGTAATCGTGCTGTTAATTCCAACATAGGTGTTTCAATATTTTGATTTCTGAATCGTTAGTCCATATCAAACCTTTGAGATTGTTCTGCCTAACTTGAGTGTTTGGATTAGTTTTGGTAGTTGAAAGTGAGTTCCCTGTGGACACGACCCGTACTCATTGGTTCCTAACTACAGCTACATCCTGCGATTGCAGCAATTTAAGACAATAGCATTCCTAATCTAAGTTCCAAAAATTAAAACTCAAGTATGCCACATCAACAAAAGTTTCACTTTTTTTGGACTTGCATTCCATCACTTCTCCAACCCATGAAATTTTAATTTTAATTACCCAATAAAAATATTCAACATAAACCCACCTTATAACACACAATTCTTTTTCTTAATCACCTAAAAATTATATATTACACACAAAAAAAAAGAAAAAAGCAAAAATATTAAAAAAAATACAAAAGTGAACCGCGTGGTGGAACTGCCAGGAGTTCATACCTGCGTGTCCAAACATCCAATGACAAATAATGAAAAGACAAGTGGCAACTGGGGGCCACATGCTGAAACGCTTGCCTTGCACTGCTGATGCCCTTAATGTTCAATTGGTTAGCTAATAAATAGCATTTCATTTCATCAAAGCATTTAAAAAAAATACCATCTTCTCACAGTATTATACATTCACAAAAAAATTTAATAATATCAACATATAGCCATAAATTTTGGCGGTATCAGAAGAACAACACATAATATCAACGGGTAAGCGGGTAACTTGGACATTTTTTTTAAAAAAACTGATTGGACCAGATAACCGGATAACAATTCCGGTTCCAAGTTAATTTTCAAGACCCAGATCCAGCCCCGATTGGAGCCGGTTCCAGTATTTCGAAATCAGTCCCGGACCCAGTTCAACCGGCCTAGGTATGGACCCGGTGGGTTTTTTGCTCAGCCCTAATACAACTTACCCTAGCTTCCACCACAAGTCACTTGATTAATAAAATAGGAAAGACTGAATAATGGAAATTATAGGAATTAAAATAGAAAGATATATATATTTTTTCTGTAATAACAACCACAAAAAAACAAATAAGGTCAGGATAAATAATCAAGAATATCATGTAGTCCATCAAACTGGCGCTGCATAAATTGTGCATATCAAAATCACAGCACTATATTTGAATACGAAGAGAGAAAATGAATTGATTTCCTTGATATGAATTTCCAGACAGCTTTTCAACTCTGTTATTTCACAGCAATATGAGACCATGATACATTTCCAATATTATAAATGATACAAGCTACAACAAGCAACCTGTGAAGGCAACGAGGGAAAAGGAGAGGGCAGTGGGATACGTTCAAAAATCATCAATCATAAATCGGCAAAGACATGATACGTCTTGGAATCCACAGCAATTAGTCTCAAGGAAGCAATACCTGCAGCCACAGCCATCAACCCAAAGAAACAGACATTAAGCCAGTGCCACAGCTTCTGAGCCAAGATCAACTTGTTCTTCTTGGCCGTCAGGTACATATGGTTTGCTAAGATGAATGCAAGAGGGAGTGTACTGAATGCCCCCGTCAGGCTCATGAAGTCCCCAAGGAAAGGTAGAAGAGCAGCCACGAATGTGTTCAATGCAAGGTAGCCTCCTCTCACCATTACACGGAACCCAAAGTTACGTGGAGCCAATGCACTTCCGGTGATGCCGTACCTTGTGTCTAAGTACTCGTACATTGGACTGGCAAATATCTGAAAACCATGAACAAGATGACCCTATTGGTAACTTGATGTGTGAACCACCTCAACTGTGCATACATCTACATGGAAAACACCTAAAAGGATCTCCTAGTTGTGTGTTCTCCTGTTTTGAATCTTTTCTCTTCCTTAATGTATTCCCCATAATATGAGTTCTCGTTATGAATCACAAGGAAAATTCTCTGTTCTTTGGTAAAGGGTGCACCAAGACCTCACTCAGGACCCGTCTCAGGCAAAACTCATTTTGGGTGGTGACCATCCTACTTCTAGTAGAAAGCAATTTTGGGGAAACGCGAAATGGCAGTTTTCACCCTTACAAGATCCTGTCAGCTCTTTGCATTTTTGTAGAACAGTAGAAATAAAAATAAACGAGGGAGGGAAAAAAGAGGAGATATACATGCAATGCAATGACTGTCTGAAGAAAAGCAGAGACATTGGCAAACGTCTTCACCCACACAGGGCCACTGACACTGCTGAGCAGATAGGTTGTTGTTGAAGTTCCATATGCCCAGTAGCCAACAAAAGTGACGGCATACATTGGTAGAACTCCGACAGTGAACTGAAAGTATAGGGCCTTCATCATGTTCCCAACCACAGGCTTCCTTATTGTAGCCTGTTTATAAATTCATTGGCAAACATTTGAGAACGAGACTGCATAATAAAAACAAAGCAAGCCCCACAGTCCACAACAAAATACTTTCATGATTAACAAATCTCATGTTCATACATTTCAATAACTGTCATCCACAACTTTCAATGGGTTTTGAGTCTTCTATTTTTTCTTTGTACTTTTTTTTTCCCAATTGGGGTTGAGGGGGATAAAAGGAGGTTCAGAGTCTTGTGACATAATCAGGTTTCCCCATACCTCCTCACTTTTGTTTAGCATAGGGCACATAAAGCAAGAGCAACAAATTTCTAATAGGTTTACGGCATTACAAAGAGAAACCTTGATACCTGTATCTCAGGAAGCATTCCTGTATTAAATGCAAAAACCAAATTAGCAGCAGCTCCGATAGTTGTAAACACTTTGCTTATTCCGTGACCTGGAATACTGTAGTCTCTTGGAGGGGATCGAACTCCTGTGACACAACATCCAGGATTAGTTCATCAGAGCTGGAGAAAAGTCACAGCAAAGTGCCATCCATAACAAGCAATTCATCAAGGCTTTTGCAAAGCATGCACAATTTCCAACGTTCACCAATTGATCCATATGGTTAATAGTTCATCATTCAGCTTAAAATATGTCCAGACTTCCAGCTATTGTTTACGGCCTACTTCCACTAATTGCTATCTGTGCTAGTGCAACATGTGTTTAACCCAGGGAATGGAGGCTTTTAGTAACATTCAGAAATCAGAACAAAGCAGGAACACGGAAGAGAAGAAATAGAAAGGCCATCTCAAATAGCCCTCCTAGTGACAACCTCTATGATAACTTAACCCAAGGAACCGTCCCCCACCCCCAGCGAGTTTGGTGAGAATACCCTGATAATTCCTTCAAATCTACAAAGACAGACTTGAAGGAAACAATGTGGTATTTAAGTCAACAGCAATAGGTACGCCGGACCAGCCAGAAGAAATATCTACCCATATCTGCCAGATGCTCTTACTACCTGTGAATAGGCATTGATAATAGCACCTATAACATAGACTCCAGTTCTTGCATGGTAAATAATAATCCAACAACTCCGTAAAAAGGAAGGTAGATAGTGCAAATAGAATATGTACATACCATCTCGAACTGAAAGCGCAATTGCTATAACAATGTAGACCAGACTGAAGAATGTTGAAACTGCCAGCCATAGCCTTAACGCAGACAAATGGGGAATCCCAATTGCAAACATGCCACATACAATGCCTGCAATAGCTATGCAATACGGAAGCTTCAACAAGCCATCATCCCTGTATAGAAAATATGCAGCCTGCAAGGGATTTGAGGTGCCGAGATTTCTTAGAAGACCTTGCTTGAATTCATAGCACTATTGCAAGTTTGCAACAGCTCACATGTACAGAAAACATGGGACTATAGTGAGCATGGACCAACTATGGGGTGTTTGGTAGTAATAGTTGTTTGGGCAAAAAAAGCAGTTCGGGAGGCTTTTAGCTATTTTGACCCAGTCAAACAGTCAAGTGGTGTTTTATAAATAGTTGTTTGCAATAGCTGTTTGGCTCCCAAAAGTTCTTTTTGAAAAAGCTATTCCCATGAGCCTTTAGGGAAAAGCTTTTTTTGTGGAAATTACATGGTTGTTCACAAATTTGGAAAAATTACACCGCAAGTCATTGGAAAGCAATTTGCAGACATGGGCATAAATAAAATTTTAGCACCATATTTTTTAGAAACAACTACTCTTACCAAACACTTTTTCTAAAGACAAAACCTTCAAATAGCTAATTCAATACAAACAGTTAACAGCTATTTTCCAAGCAAGGCCTATGTCATGGTTAAACAAAGCAGAATAAAGGGAGAGGGAGTTACATATGTATGCAGCCTTCCCTAGACTGACTGCTTAGTGCTCTAAAAAAAAGAGCAGACGACAGCTTAGGGAGGCATTTTGCTTTAGTTGGCCACAAGTCTATAACTGAAAAATAACAGGATGTCAAACATGACTTTCTCAGCTGCCTGTAAAGCAGACAGTCATGCGTTCACAGCATCAATGTAACGTGAGAACATTCCAGAAGTCACATCCTACCCAGTGAAACAAATTTTACAATCCTCACAAGAAGATTGCCAAAGATTTGAGTGAGTTCTTGAAATTGTCATAGCAAGTCAATAAGTCATACAGGAATTATAAATTCATAATTCTTGATAATTTTGAGGGTACCTTTAATGCAGAACCAGCCAAGATAATGAATCCGGTGTTGATCATGAAAAGATTTACATACTGCAATGCCCATGTTAGAGAATAAGCTTCTCTACCTGTAAGAAGTTCAGTCCTTTTAGATCAAGTGACTGGAAATGTTCAGCCAACATCAATGTTTCGATAAATTTTATTTCATCATTTTTCCTCATACCATATGTGAATCCTGCAAGATCTCTGTATCTTATATGTCTCCTTCCCCCAAATTCATGGAGTTTGGCGACAAGGGCATTGGCATACAGGGATATCGCAGTAGCTGCAATAAGACCAACTACACCGCCTACCCATCCAAGAGGAACCATGATCGTCCCCGAATATCCAAGTACGTAGGCACTGTTAATTCCAGTGGTGAGAACAAAACCAACTTGAAACCATGAATCTACAAGAGCCAAGTTGCCAAAGATTTCAGCAAAGAACAACAAAACGAGCATAAGAACAGGTTATCCAAGACCAAGCCACTGGAGCAATGAAAGAACAAAAGATAACACTCCAATCAAAAAAGGACACAATACAGGCGCCATGGAGTACACAAAACTCAATCTCATCAAACTCCGCACTCTTCGACTAAATTGGTTATAAACTAAAATACAGCTCCACTTTGCAGTAGCCATATATAATGGCGGTTTCTTTTGGTTGTAGATGTCCATACCTGGCTAATTTCGCTCATATGATGTATTTTCGAGATCACTAATGATAAAAAAGATTTTAAAAAGTCATGAACATCACAAACTTAACAGGCATCATGTTCTTCCTGCAAAGGTTGAATCCAAGCTCCACGTAGCAAGTAGAAATTAATTACGTAGTTCACCCCCAAATTTGTCATAGAAACCCTTTTGGCTCTACTTTCATGTCGTTCTAAAGTAACACGATTTGTCATTGAGGGATGAATTTCGTTGTAAGTGGAATTTGAAGTGTTTTTCAAGAACCATTCGTTATGAAAATTCAGAATCACAAGTGACACCCTTTTCTGGAGTTAAAAAGCAGTAGAATATGCAATTTCCAACTCTACCTGGTGCCCCTCAAATCAATATTTTAGTATATAGAGGCAACACGCACGCACTGCCATTTTTCAACTTCCGCTATCTTTCCCAAAAACCCAGCCACACTTTCAGACAAATCATTTGCAGTTACCCAGAGGCCATAAGTGCAGAATGTCCCCCCCCCCCCCAAAAAAAAAACAAAAAAAGGTAAGAACAAGGGAAAAGGAAATACACAAAATAGGCAACAATTTTTCTTTTTTCTTTTGGCGTGCTTGACCAAACACTCAATATTAACATCCACCAATCAAGAAAGACCACTGAAACCAAACTCCCTAATCGAGCAATATGTATATTATACTCATGTTAAGAGTACATACTTCTATAAAATACATCAATAAATATATATTAAAAAATTAATATATATACATACATAGCACTTTGGAGTACGTATGACAAATATACGCGTGCAAGCAAGCAAATGAGGAGAGAGAACGAGAGAAATACCACGGCTGATCTGATGGGCAGTTTCGGGAACATCGACATTCTGGGAATCCTCGCCGGCGGCCTTGGGTGATCGGAACCCATTTTCGACGGCGGAGAGAGTCATAATTCCGGCTGAACTCCGGCAGGTATTATCAAATTGGGGGTGATGATCGGAGCCCAAAAGAGCGGTGATATCTTCATCAGACTGCTTGGGTAGTCCCAGCTTTATATACCCCATCTTTCCAGAATTAATTCTGCACCCAAAAAAAAATCTTTCCGAGAATTAAATTCTTGTCAATCATTCTCTTTCTGCGTCCACCAACACCAGCACTAGCTCCAATAATTATTCCTTTATTACCCAATCTCAATCAGAAGTAATGGAGCTGACCCCAAACAGTAAAATCAATGGTAGTTGGAGAGTTGGGTATTAAAGCGGAATACGAATTCTCCTTTTCTTTGCTTTTTGGAGGGTATCAACGAAAATTTAAATGGTTGGAGGGAAGAAATTAAATGGGTTAGCTTTCTTCATGCTTTGATGGAAAGGATCCGAATTTTGAGAGCGGGGAATCAGAATTGGGAAGTGTTTGGGGAGAGAGAGAGAGAGAGACAGAGAAAGAGAAAATCTTTTGGAGAGACCAGTATGGCGTATGGGTCATAGACCAGTTGGGTTCGCGAGTCGTACCTCCAGAGATTTGATGGCTTCTCTCTCTCCTTCTCAATCTTTCTCTACCGGCTCTGTTGTTGGGGTTCTTCTGGGCGAATGAATTTAGAGCAATAGCAATGGTGGGCCAGGTTTAAGAACCTATCATTGTCATACCAATTATCTCTCTAATTTGTTACCTCATAAGTATCATCATCTTTAATGGTTGGCACATCAAATAAAATAATACCTATAACCCCACACATCAGTACACCTACTATTTTTTTAAAATCTAAAAAAATAAATAAATAACCAATAAAACTTTAAAAAAAATCCAAAAAAAGGAAAAAAAAGTGGGGGGAGGACCGTGGCCCACAGCCCCCCTGCGAGCCCACAGCCAGCAGCCAACCAGTATGAAAGCGTGGGCCAATTTTCTGCTCACCCCCATCCAAAAGCTTCCCGCAGGCCAACCATTACTGTTGCTCTCACAGGTGGGATTTGATGATAATTTGTGGTCGAGTCTATAAGAGCAAGTCCAGCGGCTTGCTCGCGCGAGGAGAGAGAGAGACACGAGGGAGGAGTCGGCTCGAGAGCTTGCACGGGTTGGCTTGGCTTGGGGGCTCGGTGAGGCTGTGCGGCTCCCCCCAAAACAACGTCGTTTTTGGGGGGTTGACAGCTTTTTTTTTTTTTTTTTAACCAACATAGCTTGCTGAAAAAACAACTCCATGCTGTGAATTCCGAAAGGCTGGGCACTGGAGAAGTTATGACCGTTGGAACGTATATCTGCCATGTGAAAAATTTTTATTTTTATTTTGTGTGTATGAATTATGTTTATAAATATATGAAGCTTCAGTTTTTCTTGCTTACAAATTCCCTCAATCCCTCTTCATCTCGTGAAAATTGTTCATTTTTTGGTGTATCTGTATTCAGTTTTTATATCAAGGAAGAAGTGAAAGTAACAGTAAGAATTTATATTTTTAGTTTCCGTAAATGCTTAATGTTATATATTCAACTTGATATTTTATATGAGTAATGTTGTTATTTTTGTATTTGTGGATAAAGTTGTTGGTGTTTATATTTTGTTCATATATTAAATTTTACAATGATTATATGTTTTTAATATAGTAGCCATGATTTTATTTTTCAAATGTTTTGGTAGAATAATTTTAGTGATGTTATTAAAAGTGGGCATAAAAGTCGAAATCAGTCTTTGAGATGTTGTTAACAGAATTATATGTTAATGAATATATTAATGAAATGAAGAAATTTGTATAATTTTTTTCTCTCTAGTGAGACATTTTAGCAACAACGAGGTGAAGAAATTAGTAAGAATTTATATATTCAATTGTGTTAAATTCTTGATTTTGTACTTTAAAAATTGGTAATTTTAGTTTGTAACGTTGTTGTTGTTTATATTTGTAGAGAAGTTTGAGTTGCTCTTCCAATCAACAAACTAGTAAAGGAAATTGTAAGTTGCTATTTAATTTTTAATGTGTAAGGGAAAAATATTATGTGGTAGTTGATATGTTAAATGTTAAAAACCATATATTTTATTAACGTAGTAGCAACGACATGAATAATATAATTGAAAGATTAATTTGAAATTTTTAAATGTTATTTGTGTACGTAGGAGATAATTAAAATTTAATTATATGTTGTGATTATACGTTATTAACTTAGCAATATGATTAAATGTTTTAAGAAACACTATGAGAATATTGTTTTCATATTTTTGGGCATGTTAATGAAGTTAGGATAATTAAATTGATAATTGTTGAAATGAATGTATTTGTAGAATAAGTTTGCAATAATTAGGAGAACATGTTTCTAAATATAGTTGGTGTAATAGTTGTTGAAATGAATATTATAGGGTGGTAGAATATTTTTTGGCATGTTGAAGAAATTATACATATTTTAATGTTCTCAAAAATGAATATGATAATGACTATCATAATTAAAATTAATATGTTATAATTAAAATTAATATGAACTTCATAAAATGAATGAAATACTTTTTAAGTATATATTACTAAAATAAATGTGTTAATTACTATGACAATTAAATGTAATATGTAACTTGGAAAAAAATGAATGGTTTTCTTTTTTAGTATATGTTATGAAGCACTATGAGAATAAAATTTAAATATTACATGTCATCTGAAATATGACCTTCAATTACTATAAGTCACTAATATATTAATACGGTTAATTATAAATTTGTAGGTGCTAACTTCATCTGAAATATGGACCCTAACACTCTCCCGTCGTTTATGAGCTTACTTGAGGGTGACGATTCACTCCGAGTTGGGGGGAATAGTGCTCCTCCAATTCCCGTACACAATCCCCATGCGTCGTACCTCCCATATGTACCACAAAACCACCACCATCATCCGCATCATTCACATTACCCATCCCACCTTAGCTCGAGGATTCTGGGTGGTTCAAGTCAAAATCCTCGACCATATCCTCCACCATATTACACATCAATACATACTGAACCTTTTAATGTGCACGGGAGTGAATATCCGTACTATCCTCCTTACTATCCACCGCCACCTCATCATCAAAATGACCTTTCTGCAGAGAGCAATCTATCCCCTCATCCACACCAACGGGTCGCTAGTCGGGCGGGGCCAGTCTAGGATGAACATTGAGGTAAGTACTGATAAGGGGGATGGGGAGGAAGTAATGGGAGCAACTGGTGGTGGTGCCAAAAAGTGGACCGTTGACGAAAATCAACGACTTATTCGGGCATGGATAAATGTAGGCACAGATCCTATTGTCGGGGTTAACCAAAAGAAAGGTAGCTTCTGGAATAGGGTGGCCTCGACTTTTAATGAGTATTGTCCATAAGGGGCACCAGCACGAACTTCAAAGACATGTAACAGCCGATGGTTTCGATGCGCCCCAATAGTGAACAAATGGACAGGTATTATGCATGAAGTGGGACGTAGTAACCACAATGGGTGGAATGATGCAAGGATTCTGCAAGAGGCCAACAGATTGTACGCTGAGCATACACAGAAGAAGTTTGAGTTGCAGCATTCGTATGAGATGCTCAAGGACCAGCCAAAATGGCGTGCGATATCTGATCCACCTAAATCAGAGTCAGGATCATCAAAAAGGTCCAACCCCAACACTGAAGAGACCGAAAATGAAGGTGTCGGTAGGAGTGAAGGACCGGAAGGCCGAAAAGCGGCAAAGAGAAGGATGAAACAAATGGCGAACAACGCTGTAGTTGATCGAGTAACAACTGAGATACAACAGATAAAGAGTGCCAACAGTGATATGAATGATATGTTTAAGGATTTCATCATCACAGTTAAACAAGAAAAAGCTCAGAAGATAATGATGAGGGAAAATGAAGCTGATGTGAGAAGAGGAAAGAATAATGATGATTGACACCTCCACAATGAGTCCTGAACAAGCGGCTTACTGTGAGCAACGGAAAGCGGACATTATTGCGAGGAGATGGGGGCACTCATCATCACATCAGTAATATGTCTCCCCTCCCCCCTAATTTTATAGAATGCGAGAACTATGTACTTCATCCTATGTTGTAACAATGTGACTTTATTTTCCATGTGTTGTATTAGACATGAGTTTGGTCTAGTCATGTAATGATATCAACTTATGCAAAATGGATGTGCCTACTATTTATTGTTAATTAAATGGTTACTGTTCTGTACATTAGCGAATAATAATTATTATTTGCATAGGTTATTTGTAATGGATAATTTCAATGTGGACATACAACCGATTGAGGAGGAATCATCATCCTGCTTGTCATCATCCTCTTCTTCATTAGATAATGATGTCATGATCCCTGTCATGAGGGCGTACCTCCAATATCAACAACAAGTGCAATAACAAATGATTCTCCTTCTACAACTTATGGAAGTAGCCACGAAGATGATGCCATCGACATCTACTCCTCGAATGAAAAATAGATGTATTAAGAGAGACAGACAAGCAGCCCACAATCGCTTATACCAAGATTACTTCGCCGAAGATGCAGTGTATAAAAGATATCATTTTCGCCACAGATTCAGAATGCAGAGACACTTATTTCTCCGCATTGTGGAAGCACTCGGCAATCATTCAGAGTACTTTCAAGTAAGGTACGACGTGGCCAGAAAGCGTGGGTTGTCACCATTAACCAAATGTACCGTAACCATGCGAATGCTTGCTTATAGTGTAGCAGTTGATTGCATTGATGAATACTTGAAGATTGGTGCGAGCACCGCAATGGAATGCCTAAAAAAGTTCGCCTCATGCGTCATTGAGGTATTCGGGGAGCGGTGCTTGTAAAAACCAAATCAAGTTGATGTTGATCGCTTACTGCAAGTTGCTGAAACCCGTGACTTTCCCGATATGTTGAGAAGCATAGACTGCATGCACTAGGAGTGGAAGAATTGTCCAACAGTTTGGAGGGCATCATTTCAAAAGCAAGTTTACAAGGTACCAACAATCATCCTTGAAGCCGTTGCATCATATGACCTTTGGATATGGCATGCGTTCTTTGGGTTGCCTGGAAGTCTCAATGACATCAACGTCCTTGATCGCCCACCTGTTTTCCAAGAGATGTACGAAGATCGGGCTCCTAAATGTGAGTATGTCGTCAATGAGCACCATTACAACATAGGATACTATCTTTCGAATGGAATTTATCCACAATGGGTGACATTTGTCAAAATAATCTCACTTCCCCAAGGGTCGAGGAATTCGAAGAACGTCAAGAATCAGTGAGGAAGGACGTTGAGCGAGCCTTCGCGGTGTTACAATCTCAATTTGCCATTGTACGTGGCCCCACTCATCTCATAGATAAAACAGAAATTGGTATTATTGAGAGTATGTGTGATACTTCATAATATGATTGTGGAGGACGAGCGCGATAACTATGAGCTTGCATTTGACGATGACGTTGTTGAAGGAACTGTCCCGGAGCCCATTATTAACCACAACCACCATCCATCCTATGAGACATACTTTGAACAATCATGTCAAGTTCGCAACTCCAAAACGCATTTAGCTCTCCAAGCGGATTTAATTGAGGAAATATGGAAGCGAAATTCGGGTCGGCGGTAGAGAGGATAGTTGATTGATTTTCATATTATAATTTTTTTAAAATTGTTCAACTATTGTAATTTTTTCTTCCCATATCATGTCAACCAATGTGTCTTATGTTTCATTTAGTATCGGACTCTTGTAATTGCTAATTTCAAGCATGTGAATTTTTTTTTCATTCAAACTCTTGCGGGTTTTTTTTCCATTAGTTGTGTATGATAATTATTACGTGCACATTATTTTTTCCCAAATAAAATGGAACCCAAATAACCAACCGAAAAATAAAAAACGCAAGACAGGTAACTTTTTTCCAAACAAAATTACTTGTCTTCATTCACCATCATATTTAAGTCACTTTTAAATTATTCACATATTGTAATTTTTATTTTGTTTCATGTCAACCAATGTATATTTTTTAATTTTCTTATCGAACTGTTGTACTTACTATATTTTAGGCATGTGTTCATTTTGTTATTCAAACTCTTGTACTGTTCACAAAAAAATAATACTGCCCTTAATTAGTTGTGTTACCAAATTATTATGTCCAAATTATTTTCCCTATGAGTAATTAACTCAAATAACCAACCAAACAAAAAAAAACTAAAACAAATTAATATAATTAGGTGTGGAGTTTATATGTATTATTTTATTTGGTGAGGGAAAGTGGTGAGCCTTCCATTAGAGAACGTGAGGATTGTGAGGCAAAAAGTTGATGAGAGGGTTGATATAGCAGTGGTAGGGCCTAACTGGTGAGCCAAAAAATAGCGCACCATTGAACTTGCTCTAAGATCCGTGCTCACACAAGACTTTGCTGTGCCACGTGGCATCCAGATTCACTTTAACAAATGATACTAACAGTAAGTGCTAAGAAAATGGTTCCATTTCATTTTCTTTCTGACTGCCTCCTTGCACATTAGAATGCTTTGTACGGTATCTTACTCGGTCATTGTGAATGATGAAGTTTCGGGGTTTTCACTCCATTAAAAGGATTATGATAAGGAGATCCTTTATCACCATATCTCTTTCTTATTTGTATGAAAGCGTTAACGTGACAGTTTCATATAGAACTTATAAGGAAGAAAAGTGGAATAGGATTCAAAATTTCACCCCAAGCGGATAAATTACTTTATCTTCTGTTCGCAGACGATAGCCTCCTTTTCTGTCGAACCATTCTTCAGTCATGCCAGACACTTAGTGCCCTTCTAAATGACTTCTGTCAAAAGTCAGGACAACTAATAAACTTTTAGAAATCATATCTTACCTTTTCAAAGAATGCGAGTATGTAGAGTTGGGAAAAACTGACCCGACACGATTACCATTCCAACATGAAGTTAAGTGGGTTTGGGTATAAAGTCTCAACCCATTTAGTTAAATGGGTTGACACGTTCAACCCGTTTAATTAAATGGATTAGGTTCAGATCGAAACTCTTGACACGAAAAAAAATACCTATTTAACCTGTTTAATTAAATGGATTAAATAAGTCAACTCATTTTTTCATTTGACATTTATTCATTTACCTTTTTATTATACAATTAAGAATACGAACATTTAAAAATCGTAAATTATGATGAATCGGGGAAGTTTTAGAGAGTAATTGTTTAATGTGATATGTAAACTTAATTTTTAACGCTATGTAATTACGTACTAGTTGAAAATATTAAATGCGTAAATGGATAATTAGGTGACTAAACTCGGCCTGTTTATCTTAAATAGGTTAAGCGGGTCAACCCTTTTAAAAACTAAATAGGTACAGGTCAAGGTTTTTCAACCCGTTTAATAAACGGACTATGTTCAGGTTGAGGAATTCTCAACCTGTTTAAGTTCGACACGAGCACGAACCTGACCCGACCTGACCTATTACCCACCTCTATGAGTACACATGACAAACAAATAATCTCTGTTGTCTCTAATATTAAGCACCAAGATAACTTGGGTAAATACTTGGATTGCCTGATTTTCAAGGGACAACCAAATGGCGATACTTTTTCTGAATTAGTGAATAAGACAGTAGTCAAACTCCAAAATTGGAAAACCTCTAATATCTCTAAAGCAGGTAGAGTAGCATTAATTCAGACAAATTTAGAATCTATGCCTGCACACACCATGCAATGCTTTCAACTGCCGAATTTGACTAGTAGGAAAATTGACAAAATTAGCCATGACTTCTTTTGGAAGAATTTCGACACTAATAAAGGATTACCAATGGTTTCTTGCGATAAAATTTGTCGAGCTAAGCATTTAGGAGGCCTTGGCCTCAGAAAGACAGAGGCTGCTAATAGTGCTTTCTTAAGCAAACTAACATGAAAACTTTTCAATCAGCAATGTCTCTAGACGGAGCAAATGACGGCTAAGTATCCTATCAATGAAAACTTCTTCATAGTCAAGCCTCGTCAATCTAACTCATGGGTGTGGAAGTGTATCATAAGAAACCGTCAATAATTCCATAAAGGAATCAAGTGGAAAGTAGGTGATGGAACAAATATTAATTTCTGGTTAGATAGTTGGTGTGACAATTGTTGTCTTGCTGAACTTATGAAAGTCCCTGACATGTCCAGCATAGACAATTCTCTTAAAGTTTCAGAATTTATTTACCTTCTAAAGCGTGCGATATTGTCAAATTACAGGAGTAGTTAGCCACTCTTGCCTTCTGCTGACTTTGGTAACACCACTTCCAACTAACCCTATTCCTAATTCCATTTGTTGGGGCCTGCCTGGAAGTAGAGAGTTCTCCACTAAAATTGTGACATGGCTGCCCATGGACTGGATCTGCGTAGTTCCCAGTCCTAGGAGTTCAGCTAGATTTCGAAGCTAGATATTATGCCTAAACTTAAGGTCCTTCTCCGATAATTATGTCATGCATCCCTATCTACCCAGGGGAATGTGCTTCTTAGAGGTATGGATATCGACCCCTCTGCCCTTATTGCAATGGTATTATCGAAACTACAGAGCATATGTTTTTAGAATGCCAAAATACCCAATTACTTTGGCAATTAGCAAGGAATCATCAGTGGGTCACTGTTGACCTCCCAAGTAACTCCCAAATGAAGATAGAAAATTGAATTTTCAATCTTAAGCACTCTTTGCCATCCATTCAGATGGATAGAATTATAGCACTCTTTTGGAGTCTTTGGAAAACTAAAAATAGTAAAGTATTTCGCAATGAATCATCTAGTCTAGGCATGTCTCTTTTACGAGCAAAACGTGCAAGTGCAGAATGGCGTATAAGACACAACCTATCACAACTATTCCATCCATCCCTACCACATCATTTAATCCACAGGTGCAAGCAATCACAGTGGATAACAAGGAGGAAGCCCCAAGGAGGATTCATCAAAATGAACTTTGACAGATCTAAAAGTTCTCAAGGAGCAGAAGGAGGATTTCTCATTCGCGATTGGAAAGGACAATTCATACAAACGATAGCATTCAACTTAGGAGCAACGTCAGTATTAGCTGCAGAAGCAACAGCCATGCGAAATAGAATCAAAGCAGCTATACAAGTAGAATTTACTGATATTCAGATTGAAGGAGACAATCACATTCTCATCTAAGCAGTGCAAAGGAAAATTCAAGTTCCATGGGAAATCCAAGTACTCATTCAAGATATCAGTGCCTTCTCAGATAGCTTCAACAATGTCATTATTAATCACATTTTTAGGCAGGGTAATAGTATAGCCAACTAGCTGGCTAAGTTTGGTCTTTCAATTCGTTCCACAAATGCATGGAATGTGGTTCCTCCCTGGGACCTTTGTTGTGTACTTTTTGAGGACAATTTAGGACGAGCCATTGAGAAAAGGGGATCCTAGATTGTTATTCTCACTTTTCTTACAAAAAAAAAAATAGAATTCTTTGTGAATGGTAAGATCTTGAAAGAAATTAATCACAATTTTATTATGTTGATTTCTAAGATCAATTATCCCTTATAGACTAGTTAATTTATATCTATCAACCTCTGTTGAACGGTCTACGAAATCATATATAAGATTCCAGTAAACAGACTGTTGGACTTAGGGCATGATATACTTATAATGGGTGCAAGCCCAATAATTCGACGGATCAAGTTCCCCAGATAGCTTTGTCTCTCGACCATCCTTCTAATATAAAGGGGGGTCAATCCATGAGAACGATCATTAGAGAAACATCAAGGGTTCTCTATAGTGAGTTTTTTTGCACAAAATCTTAGGGCTCTTAGGCTGTGGAATTGTGAAGGTTTTCCATATTGTGAGTTCCTTTCACGACCAGTGATTCAAGCCAAAGTTCGATCGTCTTTCGCTGCAGTACTAAGGTAAATTTGTTTACAATTAATTTTTTATATTAATTCCTACAGTGGTATCATAGCCAATCGGCTTGTTTCTTGTTGGATAGTTTGTATGATTTCTTGAAAATCGTGCCAAAAAAATTAGGTTACACTTTTATTCATCACGAATAAGCTCGAAACTTCATGCCCTTAATTCATGTAAAATCCTTGATGAATTTTCGTAAAAATTCTAGATTCTGATAGAGCTTGAAGAGAGTTTTAATTTCATATATTATATGCATGATTTGGTTGTGTAATTTGAGAGTAATTGTGTTTTGAAATTCTAGGGTTCTAAAATCAATGATTTCGTTCAATTAGATTGAAAATTGATGTATGGAATACCTTACCCATTCAATTTCGACCAATACAACTCAATCTATTAGTCAATTTGATTGAATAATTGCTCAAATTTTGGCAAAGAATTTGCCACGTGTGGGCTTAAGTTGAGTAGTAGAACTTGATTTTCGGTCAAATTTGGATGCTTTTTTCCTTAATTGATGCCGGAATCGTTTTTATCCTGTGATTTTGTGAAATAGCCCTCGATAATTTGATGCAATCTGGCTTATTTTTGGCCAAATTTTCACAAAAGGTATCTGACGAAGGCTAGGGTTAGGGTTCTAGTTTTTCAAACTGTTTTTGATCGATTTTAAGCAATTTCGCCCATTGATTCAAGTAATTGATTTTTGCAAAAGGTTTAGAACATCATTGCGAGCATAAGCCCTCAAACAATTCCCCAAGAAATGCCGAAATGTTGCCGGAATTTGGCGATACGTCGTCGGAAACATCTAGGGTTAGGGTTCGTATATTTGACGTCGATTTTGAACTCTCTTTGGTCATTATTTCTTGCAATTGTTTTATGAATTTTGTTGCCCATAAAGTGAGGACCAAAATCCCTCTCGAATGTACCGAAAATTCGCCGGAAATTAGCCAGTTTTTTCAAAAATGTTGCAGGCAGCACTGTGCGATTTCTCTTGCATTAAGGCTCGAATTTGGCTTCGTTTTTTGGCCATTTTTTCACGATTGATTATTCAAATCAATCCTAGAACATGTCTAGGATGAATTTCAGTAATTGAATTGGATCAATTTGAGCGAAAAGTTGGCGCTTTGGTGCGGGGTTGGCCGACGATCGCCGCGACCCGCTTCATGGGCAACTGGTTCGTGAGACCCGCAAGAGGCGGCTGAGGAAGAGGGCCCCCGGGGGTCACATGCTTCACACATGACCTGTTACTTTCCCTTTTTTTTGGGTTTTAGTTCTATTAAAAAAAATCTTTGTTTGAAAATTTTGGACATATAGTTGACTAGAATGGTTGACCAGTTGACTGTGAGGGTTGACTCAATTGACCATAAGGGTTAGTTTATGCTTTATTTTTGAGGCATATGAATTTATATAATTTGATTGAAATTTCTTATGAGATTTCTCAAATATTCGCTTTTTGTGGATATATATTTATGATACTTATTATCATTGTTTTGAGAATGAAATATTGTATGATTCTTAGAGAATCTTTTATTTCAGCAAATTTCATTCTATTGAAGTTCATGAGAAATATGAGCACATTGATATAATATCATTAAGATTATTTAGGGTGAAAATATTGTGTGATATCTTTCGGGTATTGTTGGCTCATTTGACATATAAGTGTATATGTTTGAATGAAATTCATGAAAAGTTTGTTACATACTATGAGAATATGTTTCATATATTGCACATAAAAGTTATACATATACCCTCCCTAAATAAGTTAGGTGAGAGGACATTGAAATTTCTCTAAAAAAGATTTTTTGAGAATTTTGTTGAATTTGCAAATTATGCCTAATATGATTAAATTCATTTTCATATATTTATGGATATATGTTGAACTTTCTTGGAATATTCTTGATGTTGGCATATCCTCTTTGATTAGAAATTTGAGAATTTCTCTTAGAATATTTCAATTTGTATTGAGTGTTCTAGTAACTTGGAATGAAACGAAAAAGTTAATTACACTAAAATATTCGTTCCTACGGCGATGATTGAGAATTATATGTGAACTCTAGACTCTAGGGTCTATATTTGTGTATATTGACTCTGTCGATTATTGTCAAGTTACATGGATAAGTGTATGCTAAAATATTAGACGTATGTGTGTTTTTGTACTGATTGTAAAACTTTTGTGTTTTACAAGCATCATGTCAGTTGCCGAGACTGCTAGACTTAGGTCTCTCTTTAGAAAGTTTGACAATTACAAGAAGAGCCCATATGTTTCCATAAGGGAGCACTTAAGGCACATGTCAAACATGGTTAGTGAATTGGCTGAAATGGGTTATGAATTGACCAATGAGCAACAAGTTCATGCTATGATCCATTCCTTACCTAATGACTGGGGTCATTTTAAGATGGTCTTATCTCAAACTAAGTATATCGTTACTTTCGAGGATATTAGGCGACGACTTGACCTAAACGAAGAGCGGCAAGAGGCCGTTAAAATGACAAGTGCAGAAGTGCACTTGTTAACCTGTAATTCAAGGAATGGTTCTAAAAAGAAGGATCAAGGGAACTGGATTTACAAGACTCAGTCAAACGAGAAGACTAAGCATGACCAACAAGGCAAAGAAAAATGTTCAAAGAAGAAGGATTTAATGGAAGCTAAGTGCCTCAACTATGACCAAATGAGTCACCATGCTCGTGATTGCACTGAGCCCAAGAAGGTACTTAGCAATATCTCCTAGTAACTTTTGTGTTGCTAGTTATATTCTTCTTTCTGAAGTTAGTCCTGCATAGCAACCGATACCCTATCCTATGTGAAAACTTACTTGCGCCTAAGATTCATTAGAATAATGTTGCTATATTGGTTTCATTTGACTATGTTCATGGCATTGAAGCCTGATTAGTTTTCTTTTAGGAACACATTTAGTTTTAGTTCAGCTTTGTTAGAAATGGTTTACTTGTAATGGATTGGATATTTATTCCATTAATCCGAGTGTTTGTTTTTCTATATTCACATAATTATGATGAGGTGAAATGTTTGTATGTCATGCAAGAGTAGATCACATGGGTCAAAAGCATATATACACAAAAGTTAGCAAAATAAGATTTGTTGGCAAACATAAGTGGATTAGCCCACTTGAAAGCATAGTCTGGCAAGAAAAATAACATGAAAATCATTTAATTTTTTAAAGGTTACTAAGAGCTTTATTTCCATTGTAGTTAATTTATTTGAATTTTCATGGCACAATGAATGTGATAATGAGGTGTAGAGCTTCTATGTTTTATCACATTTCACTTGATTTAGTCTTGTTTATTTGAGCTCAGATGAGTCTGAAGTGATAGGTTGCTTTAGAAAACATGGGAGCTTGATTGAAAATAAATAAACCCAAGAGGATAAGGCCTCAAAGACCAAAGGAAATGTCAAAGGAGGAAGAAAGAGTGCCTTTATGGGATACTCTAACCTTGAAAGCTTTTTGATTCAATGGGTTATAAGACAGTGGGAGTGCAACTAAAACTTTAACAATATATATCACATTCTAAGGAATGGATTTCCAAAGAAGGGTGAGATAGGTCAAAGCTTATCTCTATTAGCTCTCTAAACGAAATCGGATCCCTCCATTCGAGTGGGAGGATTTTAATTGAGGATGAATAAGTTTATAGTCAAGACCCAGCTTGATCATCCAACAACAAATGAAAGTGATTCTGTTCTTGTTCCCAGTGGGAGTCAATTCTATTCTTGTTCCAAGTGGGAGCAAGATGATTGGTCTTGGTTTGAATGAGAGTAAAATCAATCCCCAAAGGAACGATATGAGATTATATGAATCTCTGCTAAGACATGGTTGTCAAAAGGTACTCCTCCATGCCATTTGGGCAATGAGGTACATGAAACTTTCATGACATTTATACAGAATGAAAATGAGCACAGATGCCCTTTCCAACACTTCTAAGGACAAGTGGATTAAGACAATGGAAATAAAATGAAGTAAATAAAGGTGAATAGTTGGTTGACCTTTTAGACACAAAAGTTATTTGAGAACAAAATGATTCTTAAATTGTAAGGCTAATGGCACAATTGGCATTAGGCTTAACTTGTTGTAAAAGGGCACACATAATAGGATATGATCAACTATAAAGAGTTTTTCCCTCTTATTGTGTACGCTATCCTAATTTTACCTTTCTCTAACTATTATCACTAGTTTAGACCTAAAGTCATATCATATGGATGTGTAAATACCAATATTAAAGAGGTCTAAGTAAAGTTCCACTGAAACGGATCACAAACATGAGGTTTGTGGACATGTGAGGTGAATTGTGACCTTAAAGACTCTTCAATGGATTGGTATACTTGTGGTTATCTCTAGTGGCTACACTATGATTGATACCAAAAGGTCCAAAAGAAATTTTGTAGTTAAGTCATAATATGTGGATGACCTACTAATAGCTAGAAATGGTGTAGAGTTACTAAGTAAGGCAAAAGGCCTTATCATCATCTAGCTTTGAGATGATTAATATGGGTAAAGCAGTGTATACTCTTGAAATAAAGTTTTTGAGAGAATATTCAAAGAGGTTATTCTTTTTTTGAAAGAGAATGACGTCAAAAGTTCTTTGAATAATCTAATATGCACACCTATGACCTTATTAGTAGTCATTGTTGGGCAAAAATTTAATAAAAATAAATTATATGCACAACACAACTTTCCGACGTATATATAAAAGAAAAATATACATCGGTTTATTTTGAGTACGACCCTATTCAAGAGGATAAACCTCCTTAATTACGTCTCCTGTCTGGGAGACCACCTTTTGATTCTGATTCGTTCTATTTTATTATTTTCTTTCTTTGTTCATTTTATTTTGTATTAATAAGACTTTATACAATTTGAATCGACATGTATATTGTATACCGAGTCACCCGTTATCCAAAATTTAATTGTATCAGATAGTGGCCGTATAGGCACCTTCTAGGAAGGGTACTACACGTACACATTCTTCATATGCAGGTTATGGTACGGACAATTTTATTTGATTTGGAATTTTGATTGCACTCACTTATTTATCGTGAGTTGCCTACGTACTTCTTTTATAGAGGATCAAACCGGCCGTAGTTCTTTAATTTTATTTGAATTAATTTATCTTTTTATTTTAGTTAAGTTATTTATGTTAGGATAATTTTTAATTTAATTTTGGTATTTGGATTTTAAAAAAAAATGGCTAAGTTATATTTTTAGCCATTTATATATTTTTTTTATATTTTCCGACTTAACCTTTTTAACTCACGATTGCACCCGAAATTTATTTACGGGTTTCTTACGTACCCTTGGTGGGATCGAATCGACGTAGTTCTTATTCCGAATTTTATTTAGGCTTATGTCTTGGAAATGGAAGAATTTAGTAGGCTTGGTTGTATATTTGACTTGACTTTGGTCCATTCTGCCAAACCTATGACTTGAAAAAGATTCGATGTTTTCCGAAACTTGATTTTTATTTGCTTTGTTTACGTAACGTGTAACAAAAAGTTACAGGATTGTAATTTTGGTCATTTATGAAAGAGAGGGTCATAGGGTTGAGCCCATTTGAAGATTTTGGTTTAGACTGAACTCGAAAAATTTTATATCGAGCTTCCTACGTATTCTTAGTGGAATCAAGTCACCGTAGTTCTAATTTTGAATAGAAACGAAAAGTTTGCTTATACTGAATGATAACTTATGGGTTTAATTTAATGCAGTCACATTAATAGAGCTACTAAACTTACAATTAATGATCAGAGATTTCGGGACCCTATCTCTATTTATTTGGGCTTCATTTCCCTTTTTTCTGAACGCAGGAACAAAAACGTTGACAGGAACTTGCGAGACAAAAAAGCGCGGGCGCAGGAGCACTAAACTTGTAATGAAGGAGTCCAACAACACCAATCAGCAACTTTATTTGTTGTATATCGCGACCCAGAAAATATACTCTGTTTTGCGTGACTCTTTCTTCTTCATCCAGTTTTGCTGTTTACATTTTTTTCCTTTTTTGACAAACTTAACCTGCTAAGATCAGGCCCAATGCTTCCCCCATCAAACTAATTATCATAATCATTTTCTACATGATGATCATGTATATTTTTTTTTATTATGCCAACCACCACTTTTCTGGGCTCCAGTTTCGTTCCTGACTTAAGCCATTGATAGGAATTCTAAAGTTCAGAAGTCTTAACTCCAAGACTTTTGATTTGTCTGATTTTATCTCTGCTTTATTTCCATTAGCAAAGCTTTTATCCTCAACTTTATTCCTTTTGTCAAATAGGACATGTAGTCTTAGCTTTTTTCCGAAAACAGAGCATTTTCTCCCCAAAATAGAGACTTGTCTTGAGGGATTAATTTGCAATTCGATTTTATTTTGTTGGCAACAATTTGCTTCTTGAAGGTTAGTTCTTTGTTCTCAGCTTCTTTTAGGGGTCTATCAACACCAAGGATCCGTTGGGATCCAAGCTTATGGATCCGGTAGGATCCGAGATTCGGCAGAATCCATGATTTTGTGAGTCCATTACGACTCGGGCTTCAACAAAATCTATTTTTTTGTGATCCGGCGGGATCTGTGAGTTGTGATTCTGGCAAGAACCAAGTTTAGTTTGCGGGTCGACGGAGCATGAGTTCGTGATTGGAGCCTGGGAGTTGGGCAGTATTCACGTTATGTTGCAGGAGATGAAGACTTCATATCTTGATACCTTCAATCTTCAATACGTTGTAGACGATGATGAATGTCGCTTTAGTATCTTCTTCACTTTTGCTGGTCTCCTATGTTGTTCGAGTCGTCTTCTTTGTCTTCCTCTGTGTTGTTTTCTGACTCTCTCTTTTTTTTTTTTTCTTGCTCCCAGTAGTTTTACGGCCTTCCCTTTTTTTCTGTCTCCGCCTCTACTTTGCTTCTCCTCCAGTTTTTATAATGAATAGGGGACATGCAGTTAAGTGAAGATGGTGGGGGAACGTGGAGTACCCACTACCTATTTTTTTTTCTCTGCAACTACCCCCAAATAATTATTAAAAAATGGTATTTGACTATTATATAAAATAGAAGTTCTCTTGTTCACGTGCCATGTTCCCCAATTGTCACTTTGCAATTTTTTTTTCACATTTTCTATTTGGATTGGGATTAATTGGGCTACCCATAGGTAGACTTATATCCAAAGTTACGGTACCGCTTTTTTTTTTTAATCCAAAAGTGGACCCATGTCGAATTTATTGACATAAATTTTGACTTAAACTTATGCAAAATTATACGTTCAACAGTCACATCAACAAAGGTAAGATCTTATAATAAAATGTGTCATACTCTGCTAGAAAAGGACTAATAAGCATACCTTACTTTGCTAAATGTAGTTAGAAGTCTAATGCATGATGTGACGCACATCAGGTGTGGTATCTTTATATAGATATCAACCGAACCTGAGACTAGCATAACGGCAAAAAGTAAGGTCATGAGGAACCTGAAGGGAACCTCAAATCATGCGTTTATGGTATATAGGCAATAACTTGCATCAAAAATGTGCAACAGCCTTGATTGTGGTAGGTTCATATGAGAAATGAACCCCCAAATATGTTTTTGCATTTAGCAACGGCGCTAAAGTGGCAAGAAATAGTCATATGTTGCGTTGTAATATAAAGAGTTTATGACTCTATCCTTAAAAGCACAAGAGTTTGTTTGGTTGAAGAGGTGCTTGGATTATTTGGTTAGTGGATCAAATAGTACTGTCCAGTAATGGTTTACTGGGAAAAGTTGTGATCACATGTACAAGAACCTGAAGTATTGTCGTAAGACCAAATAAATTGGACATAGGGTTCAATTTTGTAGATGACATGGTGACACACAAAGATAGTGAATGTAAAGTATATCTCTACGAAGGAAATGGTTGTAGAGCCATTGAGCTAAGGGAGTATGCTTGTTGAGCATGTAAAAACGTCTTCGTAGACGACAACTATGCCCTGACATGTTGTTCACTAATTGTTTTCCCAAAGTTCACAAGTGATTGTCTAATATTGAGAAATTTAAATAAATTGTTTTGCATACACTTATTATTAGAATGCTTGAATATGCATTCTTATTCATGGATGCTTGTATACATTCTTGAATGTGAAAAGTATGTCAGGTAGATTGAGGTTAGCCCTCTCACATGGGTAACCACCTCCATTGATTTGAGTATCGATGGGAATGAGACAAGATTCTAAGTAGAATTATTAGAAGGATAATTATGAGAACTTGTCAACTTAAAATCATGAATGTCGCCTTGATAATGACAAAAGGTCACTATAGCATATGGGTAAAAATGAATTTTGCCTAGCCCACCTTAAAAAGGCCAGATGTGAGTTTAAGTTAATGAGTAGATTTGGAAACTCAATTTGAACAATATGGTGTCCAAATATCACCTGTACAGTATTTTGGTAAAGAACCAAAAGACATACGCTCCATGGGAAAGGAGAGAATGCTGTAGCACATGTTTCATACCATGTGTACAAGAGACGACTAACCGGGTTAATATAAGTTAGATCTCTACTTATATTTGTGTGAGACCCCATAAGGTTATGGTCTTATATTTCTACCCTCAGGATCCAATCAGTGACTTGAGACTCGATTGAATATTCGTTATCTTAGTGTGTTGCCAAAGGATCATGAGCAATTCGGTCTAGCGAGACATGTCTAACAAAAAAAAGTTGGATTTGATCAAGAATCTCGTGAAAAGAGGATGATCATTCACGAAATCGTGTTAATTTCTATTCATGGTGCACCAGTTATGACATATGGGTCATAATTGTGAATATGAAATATAATGGTTTGATGAGATCAAAATGAGACATCTTAATGAGATTGAAATGATTTAGTGCACTTGCACACTTCCAACTACTCATGTGCGGTTCTCGATGAGAGACTATATATTCCTAACATATGTCTAACATAGATCTCTTACAATTATGCTAGTCGTATGACCTATTTGCCTAGTATGAATATTCTGTAGAAATAAAAGAAAAATAAGTTTTTCCTTATGGTGGAAATAAGTACTCCCTTATGTGTGAGTGGGAGATGTTGGACTTAAGGCATGATATACCCATAAAGGGTGTAAGCCCAATAGATCGACGACTTAAGTTTCCCAAAAATCCTAATTCCTCGACTGTCCTTCTAATATAAAGAGGGGTCAGTCTATGAGAAAGATCATTAGAGAAACATCGAGGATTCTCTATAGTGAGGTTTTTGCACAAAACCTTAGGGCTCTTAGGCTGTAGGATTGTAAAGGTTTTTCGTACTATGAGTTGCTTCCACGACCAATGATTTAAGCCAATGTTCGACCGTCTTCCACTGCAGGATTAAGGTAAATTCATTTACCCTTAATTCTTTATATTAATTCCTTCACAGACTGACGCCTCCGCTCGATAGATTAACATCAACATTTTAAAGTGCATTTATCCCAAAAACATCTATTCATAATAATATTCTTCTCACTCATGAAATTATGCTTAAGTTTAAAAGCTGTAAAAGCAAAGCGGCATGTGTAGTTATCAAACTCGATATGGAAAAGACATATGATAGAATAGAGTGGGATTTCATACTTAAATGTCTACAAAAAATGGGCTTCCACTCGACATAGAATAAATGGATTATGAAATGTATATCCTCGGTATCTTACTCTATGGTTAATGATGTATCAAATGGTTATTCACTCCTACAAGGGGATAAGACAAGGAGATCCCCTATCGCCTTACATATTCATCTTATGCATAGAAATATTCATTCAAATGCTTGTTAAGGAAGCCACAATGAGGAATAGGAATTAAGATATGTCCAAAAGCAATGACCATCTCGTACTTACTTTTTGCAGATGATTGCATACTCTTCTGCAAAACAAACTCTGAAAGCTGCACTAAGCTTAAGAATATTTTAGATATTTTTTGTAATAACTTAGGGCAACTAGTCAATTTTTCTAAATCAACACTTACCTTTTTCACGAAATGTATATAATGTTCGAAAACAACTAGTGATAAGAATTTTTAATATTCTACACAAAGACTCCCTAGGAAAATGTCTAAGTTGTCCAGTCTTCCAAGGCAAATCGTCCAGAGCTATATTTCAGGAAATAATTAGTAAAGTCACCTCTAAACTAGAAAGATGGAAAGCTAATTGCTTGTCCAAAGCAGGCAAAACAATTTTAATACAATCATATCTAGAATCACTATATCAGCAGCACAAATAATGCAATGCTTTCACTTGATAAACTCAAGAGAGGATTTTCTAGAAAAAAAAACCCAAATAGAAAAAGACTTGCCACTAGTAACTTGCAATAAGGTCCGTAGACCAAAAAGTAAAGGGGAATTAGGTCTATGTAAATCAAATGATGTTAATAAGGCATTCCAATGTAAGCTAGCTTGAAAGATACAAACATTTCAAGCTTATGGGTACAATCCAACAAAGTTAAGTATTTACAAAATACTAACTTCCTTAACTGTAAGCCTAAAAATATTGATTCACCAGTATAGAAAAGCACCCTTAAGTGTAGAGATTTACAAAGGAGATGTATTGTCTGGAAAATAGGCAATGGGACAATATCTCTTTTATATTTTGGTATGACAACTGGATAGAGAATAGTAATTGGGAAGATATTATGAACATAACTAAAGAAAATATTCCTATTCCAGGGCAAAAGTTAATGAATTTGTATAATAGAATGCAAAATTGGGATATTCCCAAACTCACGTAGACTTTAAATAATCACCCAATCATAAATAAAACAAGAGGGATTGTCATCCCATTTGGAACACCAGTGATTCCTTTTGTTGGTAGGTAAATAGCTCAAAGAATTTAGCACAAAATCATCTTGGATCGCCTAGGACCCCTGACCCTCAAGAAACCTCATAATGGCATTCCAAATGGATTTGGAAACTTAATGCTAAGCCAAAAATCAAAATTTTCCTTGGACAATTGTGTAATGGAGCAAGAGCACTTCCTATTAGAGGCACCCTTATAAAAATAGGTCTTGATATTAACCCAATCTACTTACTTTGCCTTGACGACATAGAAACAATATATCACATATTTAATAAATGTCATATGGTTAAAAAGGCATGGGAACTAACAAATCATGGAAGGATTCCGTTTTATGCTTTCCATAGTGGAAAATAGAATGTTTTTCAACGGTGAGATAGGATCAAAAACTCCAATAATCCAAAGACACTCTACAAAATTTCATTTATTATGTGGAGTACTTGGAAAGTTAGAAACGACACTGTCTTTCGAAATGAAATTTTTTATCCTCGAACATGCCTGATCAGAGCAAAAAAGGCAAATGTCGAGTGGAAAATCCAAACTCATATGTCAATAAATGATTACTCTAGGAGATCTTCTTCTCCCCTCCCACCTCTAACCACTTTGTTGAGGAAGCTAGAGCTCTTAGAGTGGAGTTAGCGCAGCATTTCAAGCAGGTTTCAACAAAATTATTATTGAAGATGACAACTAAATTATGATTTAAGCACTGCAAGAAGACATCCAGGTTCCATGGCAAATATCCAATGTTATTGAAGACGTTTGTGCTTGGTTAACCAGGGAATTCACTATACATTATCATTCACATCTTCTAAAACGCGAATACAACAGCAGACTAGCTATCAAAATTCGGACATCCTATCACTTATTCATTCTCTTTCAGATTATTGTTTTCCCCCTTTAATCTCTTTGATCAATACTAGCTGATGATATGGTTGGACGCACTTTTGTGAGAAGAGACGCCTAACATTCACTGTTTGCCTTTAATGGATGTTTGCCTTTCACCATTGAAGGTTGAAAAAAATATATAGTGGGAATGTGCAACAATGAACAATTATATTAGGAAGATTACAATGATAAGAAGTTGTAAAAATCAACATAAAATGATGGTTAGGAGTGGTAAGTAGCACAAAGAGTAATAAAGAACTGTAAGAGTTAATGGTGAGTCGTGCACGATATGTTAATGCTCTTAGTTAAATAAATATTAGTCTTTAGGGTTTCAATATAAAAATTTTCCATTTTTTCAAGGAAATATGCATATATCAATGAGTTCCAAAGAGTTGCATTTCTATATAAATGAAGGACTAACATTCTTGTTGTTTTGAATACAGTTAAAAGAATGATAATTAAAAATCTATAATATCAAACTGAACTCAACATATCCCTTTGAGAAATAACATTAATAAAAAGTACATCAATATATATGCATACACACACGCACATATATATATATATATATATATATATATATATATATATATATATATATATAATATATATATATATATATATATATATATATATATATATATATATATATATATAGTGATTGATTCATTTTTATTTTTATTATTAAAATCTCTATTTTCATGGTGATATGTTTTATTTAATTATAGCACATCATATTATTATATGTTTGGTATTATTTTATAATTATTCTAAAATTTCTATTTTCATTTGTAAGGGTGCTTAATTATAAGTATGTTTAGGAAAATGAAATTATGTTGTTTGTAACATTTAAAACAATTTTAAAACATTGCAAAAGTCTTAGAAAGCAAGTTCCACGAGTTTGCTTGATTCAACTAATTATATTTGTTATTCTTTCTTTTTAAGTGTATATTTTGATTTTGATAATGAAGTCACATAAGACCAAGTAATGTAATCGAGATTAGGCCAGGTGATTAGTGAATTTCATTTTGCTAGTTCCTAGTGTTTTTTTTCGTACTATATTTACCCTAGACTTGGCAATACAGATGAGCATTAGGTGTAACACAAGTCCCTCATACGAAGGATTCGTGTAAACATAGATTGAAAGTGTTTTAGGTTTGGCTTTGAAATGTAAAAGTTTAACCTAGAGTCTTAGTTTTTTTTTTATTTTTTTGGGTCAACTCAACAGGTTAAACATGTAGTTTGAGTTTTTTATCTTATACATTTAAAAAGATGAAACAAGTAAAACTCTTTTTTTTTTTTTTAAAGTCCTTCATTTACATGAATCAAGTCACTATTGCTTCATAAGTAAAATTACAAATACTATTTTTTAATTTTATATTAATGGTTTTGGGCATGTTCGTTGTGAGCAGATTAAACCTGCTTCCTGCTCCAACATGTTCCAATATACTCAAACGTGCTCAAACCTAGTAACTGCTAATTAAATTTGCTTCAATTTGCGCCAACATGTCCAAACCTACTAACTGCTGCTCCAACTTGCTTCAAACCACTCACAAATCTTATTGCAAACTGCTCTAATCTACTAACTACTAGTCAGACATACTCAAAACCACTTTCTGTTGATCAAACTTATCCAACCTGCTTAAATCTACTAATCGATAATTTAATATGCTTATAACAAAATGCCCTTTGTCCTATATATAACTATTGGAAAGCATGTATGTAAGTACATGTTGAGTTTAGAATCCAATCTTTTAATGCCAATGTTGAATTTTTTTTAAAATTTTATTTTTTAAAGGCTTTTTAGAACTTTATTTGTTACTATTGCCCAAAAATAAATGCTATAATCTTGGCCCACTTGTTTGTCACACTACGTATGTACATGAAATATCCATACTTTGGGTCAATATAATTTTCCATCATATGAGGTTTTTTTTTTTTTTTTTTTTTTTGGGACAACACCATATCATATGAGTAATTATTACCTACTTTTTTAACATTCGACCATAAAAAATAACACTCACACCCAGTAAATTACGTGCACAAGCCAAAGAACAAGTTGGGTACCTTTTGAGGCGAAGTGAATTGATTTTGATAGATATTTAATTTCTCTCATATAGACCACACAAAATTTCTTGTTCCAAAAAAAAAGCAAAAGTTAGACACTTTCTGGAGGATAAATACTGCCAAGTTCCCTCATAAAAGGAGGAGCACCAAATTATGAAAGTGAAGCTTAGCTTTAGGAATAATAATGCACATTCACTATTCATTAAGGCTCCGTTTGGTCCTTAGAAAATTTGGTGGAAAGAAAAGTTAAAGAAAAAAATATGAAGAAAAAAAAAGTAGGGAGAAAATGAGTTTTTTTTCTCTTGTTTGGATCAAGGAAAAAATGCAAGAATTTGGATGACAAATTTGAATGTTGATGAACTACTTAAATCATTTTGATACCATCTAAACAATACAAGGTTGGAGAAGGTTGGGAATTTTTCTCAAACTTTCCTCACAATTTTATGAGGAAAATTTTATCACTTGTTTCTAACAGTTTTTCCACCAAACTTTCCTCCATATTTTTTTTCTTTCTGATTTTCTCTAAACCAAACATAAGAAAAACAGTAACTTTCCTAAATTTTTTTCTTTCCACCAAATTTTTCAAAATTCAAACAGAGCCTAAGTGTACATTTCTGAACCAACATTGTTTGATTTAAATAGTTTATTGTTTTTTTTTTAATTTAAGATCTTAAATTTGAGCCTAGTATATGGACAAAAAAAATGATAAGAGAGTTTTCTCTCTTTATAAGAAAATAGTAACTTGACTCTAAAAAAGAGATACCCAAAAATAAAACATTGATAAATTTTTGGGATTTTAATTAGTAAAGTAACTTACTCTTTCCTATATGTAAAATTCTTATCGGTTTCACATTCACTTTCCCAAATTCTTTGAAAACTAATCGCACATTTAAATGTTGAGATTCCAAAACTTTTTGAAAACAGAGAGAGAGAAGGGAGTACAAGAAACGTATATCAAACTATCGACTAAATTTGACCGACCTCAACTTAAAAGGAGCCATTTAAAGTAATAAATTAAGAAATTTTACACGAGTTTACTTCTTAACTTTTTAAATATTGTGAGCATTGATCGATTTTGTTTGTGGGTAATCAATCTTTTATTTAAGTAATAGTGAAGTGACGTTTATATGTTATTATTGACCCATAAAAAATATAATAAAACTATTGTAGTACATTATATTATGAGTTTTCTCCATCTATCAATCTCAAATTTGAAATTTTAATTTAAAAGTGATAAGTTTCAAATTATTCAAATCAATATATAGCTACAAACTACTAAAATCAATATATACATATTAATTATTGATGGATCCTGATAAGTGTGTGTCATAAAAATTTTTCAATTAATGAATATCCCAATAACATAAATTCACCCCTTGTCTCTCGGATCAAAAATAAACGGTCGGATTATAAGGTGGGAAGACAAGCGATCAACGTGTTTCAAATTAGTATTTTTGATGTTAGGATATGATTTTGACATTAAAGATCGTATTTGTATTAATTGAATATTGCATTGTAAGTGTCGTATGACGTATTATGAATGATTAATAGATTATTCCTTCCCTTACAAAAAAAAATGAGGTGGCCACCGGAGGGTTTGTCTGAAGCGGCGGCTCATCAATCCATCATACACCAAATGGCAAATATGTTTCCAGCTTTGCTTTTCCTACATGCGTGCAACTCGATCATCCTCTTTACCCTTTGCTCATGCAAATTGCAAGGGACAACATCTTCTCCTGCGGATGAAAGGTGTCTATATTGCATATTCCTATTTCATTTTATTTGCATGTGTTGATAAGATGTGTACATCAAGGACTTCAATATTAAACTGATAAAAGGTTATTCAAAGATGTTACTTTATATTAACACAAGTCAGTTCAAGTAATTTGACACTTATCTGCCTTAAGTAAGGTTTTGAGTTCGAATCTTATAAAAGAAGAAGATTTGTGGAGAGGGCGCTTCCCTTTTATGGACGAATAGCACTAGTCCAACCGTGATAAACAGAGGCCCAAAGAATAATAAAATAATGCAGCTTTGGACCACTATTTCTCCCCCTTTTTTTTCTTTAAGAAGTGTACGCTTTTTTCAATTGAAAAAGGTAAAGAGGTAAGTTGATTCTTACAAGTGGTAGGATTGGAACCCTTAACTGCTGCTCACCCTAATGTTTGTAAAGGGTTGGGTTCAATTCCACTTACCATATCCGCAAATCCTATTTACAATAAGTATATGTACCACATATTTGTTGATTACTTTACAAATTAATATTGTCATCATGAGATTACGCTTCACTTTCTTATGAGAACTTTAATCTTCGTAGTAAAAATTCAAATTTCATAGCATTATTCTTTTGCTAGTTAAAAGCTAAAATTAAGACTTTTTATCGGTTCGAAATTTTATTTCTCATTAATTATTGAGCAAGTGATAATTGGAAAAAGGACGAATTGATTGAAAATTTGAATTCCACCACGAACTTCACGAATGCATGCATTTTGTTTTTTTGGGGGGGAGTTTTAATTTGACCGTAATGAAGATGATTAATTTTTTTAATTCTATCAAAAATAAGACTTTTTGCTCCTTTTTTTCTTTCACCTAATGAGGAGATATATATATATACTGTAGCAATAGGACTTTTTTTATTTTTTGGTGGAATACAATAATAGTAGGACTTGACCCAAATTAAAGCATAATAAAGATTACAACTTTTAGGCCTTGACTAGACCGCTCTTTAATCTTGCCATTTTGAAATGCTAAAAAGTAGACGCTATCATTGACTAGACCAGACCACTCTTTAATCTTTATGTTGATTCTCAAACTTTATAATGGAATGCGACATTACAAAAATCGTTATGATCTCGTCCACTGTGTTTTTTTTGGGGGGGGGGAGGGGTTTGGTTGGACGGTCGTCATTGATTGATTGCAAAATAATATTCGACCCCTTGTTCAATAATTCCTGAAAGGATGGAATTTTAAAGTGTCTCATAATGTTGTCATCCATTAAATTAAATTTAATTACCTTATCTCTAAAGTTATCTTAATTTCACAAGTGTTTTTTTTTAAATCGTAAAAAATGCAATATGTTTCTGATTATGTTAAAGGAAATGATGGTTGATTAAAAAAAAAAAAAAAAAAGAGGAAATGATGGGATATGCCAAATGTGTCTTTATATATTTTAGAAACAGGATGAATAACCATTCTTTCATCAATACGGTCACTTTTTTAGGATGTCTTTTATTTTTCTTTAGCAACGGAATCTCTAATTTATTAACTGGTAAGTACTTAAAAATTATCAAAAATAATTTAGAGGAAACAATGTTTTTTCTTATCTTTATTAGAAACCTTTGATATCATTTTAAAAACTAAGGTTCTGTTCTATTTCGCGATAAAATACAGTTGTAAACTGTGAGAAAATGTAAGGAGCTATAAGAAACTGTAAGGAAATGTAAAGACCTGTAAAGAATTGTAAGAAGATGTAAGGAGCTGTAAGGAGATGTAAGGAGCTGTAAGGAGTTATAAGGATTGATGTTAGGAGTTGTTGAATTATTGAACAGTTATATAGTATAATTTGTGACAATTATGATATATTAGCCATATTCATGATTGAAATTTGATACCATCAATAAACAAAATATTTCTTAATATAATTGAAACGAAATATGTTTGTTTTAGGGCTATCAAAAGCTAAGGCGACACGATTACCGACTCCAATAGAATACCAAATTAAGCGGGTTTGAACAAAGATTTTCAACCCGTTTAATTAAATGGGTTGACGCGTTTAACCCGTTTAATCAATTGGGTTAAGTTTAGGTTGAGAATTTTAACACAAAAAATATTAACCCATTTAATTAAACAGGTTAAATAGGTCAACTTGTTTACCCAATTACCGTTTATTTTTTGGGGGGGGGAATTGTGAAAAAGTGGGGTTTAATCAGTCTATGTTTTTGGGTTGTAGCTCTTGTAGATCATGAACAATAGTTCCGTTGTGTTGATATATTGAGCTTAAAAGAATGACTTATAATATTCCATAATCATATTTTAGTCAAAAATGTTAAGTGGGTAAATGGATAACCGCATAACCTGAACCTGACTCGTCTACATTAAATGGGCTAATGGGTAAATTTTAGGTCAAACCATTTAAAAAATAAATGGGTACAGGTCAAGGTTTTCAACTCGTTTAATAAACGGGTTATGTTCAGGTTGAGGATTTATCAACCCGTTTAAATTTGATATGAACACGAACTTAACCCAACCTAACCTATTTGATAGCCCTAGTTTGTTTTACAATGAACGTTTTGGATGAGAAATAATGATATTAAAATAATAAACTTATTGAAAATAAACCATTAACTAAATTAATTACACAACAATAAAATATATTAAACCCCATAAATTTTGTCAAGAAAATTTCGTACACTTGAGGTGGTTTTTTATATTTACTTAGTTTGATTCAATAAGCAAAGTATAACCCCAAAAAAAAAAAATTTGACAAAATTGAATACAGCTCTTAAAATAAAATCTCATTTTAAGTAAACAATTTTAAATGTAAATGTATGGTCACTTATTCCATCTATAATAACATATATTATTCATATCGAAACTCAAATATAATTTACGTCATTACATTACGTTTTTGTATTTATGTAAATGTTGTATTCATAAGATATTTACAAATTTTGTATATTGGTCGCATAATTAAAAAAAATATACATATTTCTGTAATTAAAATAAATGAATGTTGTAGAAAATATATATGGGATGTAAGAAGATGTAAGGAGATGTGAGAAAATGTAAGGAGATGTACGAAGATATAAGAAGATGTAAGGATTATGTTAAGGATGTAAGGAGCTGTAAGAAGATATAATAAGCTGTAAGGAGATGTAAGCTCTTAACTAAATCCTCCAAAATGTGAAATAAAACAGAGCCTTGCTAATAGAGTTAAATTTCAAAGAATACAATTAAGACATACTGATTCATCATACCTTCGGTTTTATTTGCTCTCTTGGTTTATAGTCTAAAAAACCAACTCTTAAAGATTGGATCTTCAAATTGTCCAAAACAAATCGAATTCATTACACTGGTGTTATTCAGGATGCAAAATGATAAATGTCTTACTGCAAGACTTTTAAACGGTGTCTTGTTTTCATTGAAAATGTATATTATTACGTATTAAATCGAAAAAAATGGAATGATTGAATAGTGGAAGGGTGTCAAAACTTACAAATGGTACAAAATTATCCTTTTATATATAATTTTTCATATTTGCACAATTACACATATAATATGCCTTCTTCAATGGAGTTGATTCCGTTAGGGTGTCAATTTTTATTTTTTGTGTAGTCGATGAATATTAAAGTTTTATAACTTATAATAAGTTGTAATTATTAAAAATTTGATGATTTTAAATCATAAAATACATTAATTTGAATTAAGGTAAGATATTTAAGAGTGTCCTATGGCAAGACATGTATCATCACCCTGTTCAGGATACATAGTTCCATGCATTACAAACATGGCAGTACTATACAAGAGTGAAGGTTGAAAAAGCATAAATGATAAGTACAAAAGTAAAAGCCAATAAAAGAGAGTCCCGGAAGGAAGCTACCAAGCTTAGAAGCTAAATGCATTCAGCACGTAACTACCAAGAAAAAGAACAAGAAAGACACGATGGTGTGAATAACGTCTTCTCGATCAACATCGGAATGCAAAATCACGTACGGCAGGCAGGTTTATGTCCCGCCGTTCAGCACGTAACTAGCAAGAGCAATGAGATGGCGATCTACAAGTTTTGCATGTAAAGGATCAGTACATGTGTTCTTTTTTAGATTTCATAACCAGATTCTATTGTCCGTAACAACATGCAAAAAGATGGAAGCCGCCTAAGTTAATTTTGTGGCGTAGTGGAAATAGCTAGGGTGGGCAAAAATTTGTTCCATTCAATAAAATTGGATACGGTTATAAAATTTAAATTCGGGTTGGGTTCGGGCTTGAATTTGGATATTGGGGCTCGAGTTGTCTGGATTTCTGAATCGTTTTGGGTTCGGTCAAATTCGGGCATTTGGACAGCCAGGTTCGAACATCTGACAGTTAGATTTTTGTGTAACTTTGATCCAAATTCTCTGAAATTTTATAAAAATAATTTCGGACAACCAGGTTGGGACATTGAAAAATCGATTTCAGGCTCGATCACGCAAAATTTCGATCTGAATGTTCAAAAATCTTATCACACATCCGGACAACCAGGTCCGGACATCGGACATTCGGGTGCGGATCTAGCCACAGTGTCCGATTTATGTCGGGTATGAATTTTTTGTCTGAATATCCGATTTGTTCGGACCCAAATCGACCCGAATCCGAATTTTTGCCTGACCTAGATATGGCCCTATGTCATTGTGTGCCAGCTGACTAAACTAGTAAAACTTTCAGAAATTGTTGCAACATATTTGGTTTCCAATCTAAGTTACGTTGGCCTTTGTGCTTTATTCGGCCCAAAAAAGAAAAAAATAGTTGCACATTTATTGTGAGTAGCTTCAGTCTATAAATTAGTTGTTACAAACATGGAGATATTTTACGGTGAATGGCTAAGAATATAAATGGATTCAAATATTCTTAAAATTAATCTCTCTGTTTCTAAGGATATTTATGGAATAAGATTGTCTATATTTGAATCTTTCAAGACCCTGTAAAACTAAAACCCACAATAGTGAAGGATGGAGCTTCAATAATGTGTTGTGGAACCCCTGCCTGTAGTTGGTCTCTGGATCAAGTTGTTGGAGCAAAAAAACGTTAATGGAATACAACAAGTAAAGTTTGAAGGTGCCCCCGATTTTTTGCTGCTAGCAGGTAGAAGGTGACCCTAAGAATTGGAAAATTCACCCGAACAGTTTTAAAAGATAACAAAATACAAAATAGTGAGAATACCACGAAGTGATCTTATCGCTCGAGCCATCTGGAACTAATTCTCTGCTCTGCTGTCTTTAATGAGAAAATCAATCCACACTTGAACGATTGAGCATGGCCCAAGAAGAACAAGCTATGCATGGTAATTGTGTAATGGACTGCTAACCGGTGAACAGTTGACAATCGGCCCCAAGCACAATCTCCGGACCGAGGTAGCCGAATGATCGTTGAAACCTAGTTGTTGATGACGAAGCTGACCAAATTTACCGGACTACAAAATCCATATCTAATCAAGATACTAGAATCCAGGGTTGGTCTGAGAATTACCAGTGATGAGGTGGCATAGATCTAATTCAGCCTATATTCAAGGGCGGCGTCTAAAATCTGGTATCCTCTCTCCAATCATGGTCTTAAGTCTTAACCATCATTAAACCAGCAAAAGAGCTCATGTCTGACAGAGCTTGAATAGTTGAATGCCACGGACATCAGAACCGTATGCCATATGATAAGCAGTACAGAACTTCCTGAAGAGTGAAGACCAAGTAATCTTTCACCAAAGCATACACGGCCACATAGCCAGATGTCAAGCAGCACAATGCCTGGCGCTCCATTCACAAAGAACAGCACATCTTGAACCTATTGCGAGAACGGGAACTGTGCGGAGGGCAAACCTATAACAGTTATACGCACCGGAGCACTGCTATAGCATGGTGCATGGAAGGATTGGAAGCAGTGCGCATTCAACATCTTCAAACCCAAAACTAAACTCTACCCGACGGGCCTACGTGAGACCGCAGGTATGGTATTCATTTGGTTTCATTTGCTCATGCACCATATACCAGACCACATCCCCTGTAAATGCTGCCATAAATTCCTCTCTAAGTATCAACTTATTTGCGTCCTGTCATAAGCTTAAGATTACATGATAAAGATCTCTAAATCTTAATCTATACATGGACATGCGATTGTTCATCAGGGAACAATGGACATCCTAGGTCACAAAAACATCAAAAGATCCCTCTTCTCACTTCTTGCCATTATGCAAATCAAAACCTCAGCCTTATGGTTGGGAGACAGATACTGCTTTGTAACGGACTATTTGACCTAAATATTTTTAAAAAATAACTACATAACTTTATTCACCTGCGGATACCAGCTTCCCCCCCCCCCCCCAAAAAAAAACCCCCAACCCTTAAACTGCTAAACAGCACACAAAAAGGACCCAAATAGTCATAATAAACCATTGCACCAAGGTCGACCCTAGCTTCAGCTAGGAAGCAGCAGGGGAGGGGGAAAATGTATGCATCCTTCTCCATAACATTGGATCATGGGAGTTACGCTCAAAGTTGTCACCATAGTACAACCAAACCGAAAAAAGAAGCCCCCATCCATGATCCGTGGCACCCCTCCCCCCCCCCCCCCAAAAAAAAACACAATGAAAAGGGCCAAATAATTGTACTAAACTGTTGTCCCAAAGCCCCCCCCCCCCCCAAGCTTTAGTTTGGAGCAGCAGCGGAAAAGGGTCCAAACTTTAGTCATTCTCACGCTATCAAGAATTCTAAATGGACATGACTACAGATGGAAGCAGACTGCAACCATTAGAGAAAATACTTACACAAAGACAACATAGACCAGTCTTCATAGATGTATATCAGTGTATGCCCCAACTGTTAAGGCCAAGAATGCAGTTCAAGGTAAACACAGTTCCACAATTCAGGTATTCAGAATGGCATAACTTTGTTTGGCACAAGGTTGTCTGACATTCAAGCAACTATCAGTACAACATAATGCTCAGTCAAAAAGAAAGCAAAATTCCAATACAACCATCTAAAACTACATGAAGAAATGCACGTCATTCACTACAATGGGAATCAAAGCGTATGTGATCTAACAAGCTACTACAAACAGAACTAAGAAAATGGATATATTTACAATATGGATCAAGATCACATCAAATCACACCTAAAAGATACAACAAACAGGGCGAGACAAAAATAAGCTAGTTTTTGGAATCATCTGAAGCATTGTCTACGGTGACATCTACCTTATCATACTTGCATTCGATTGGATTCATAGGCAATTCAGGTGCAACAGTCGAGTGTCTTCCGATGAAGACAACCCACAAAAACAGCAAGAAAAATGCCAACAATGTGCCACATCCAGTAGCAAAAATCAATGTGCCAAGGACAGACAGAAAACAACTTTTCTTCCTTGGACCCTCCTCATGCGCTTCAGCAGAAGCCATGGGATCCAATGGCTCCGAATGCAGCGAGCTGGGAACCGTCCTGATTCTAAATCTCCATGAAGACAAACTGCTTATTTGACTCGAATTCCCTCTCGATGAGCTAACACCAAGCAAAACGTCACTATCACCCCACATTTTCGACAAATCAATTGGGTAAGAAATAAAAGGCTCATAAGGCTTCTCAGTACCAGATTTGCCCAACCTAATCTCCAATCTTTTCGAGCTGGCTTCGTAATCAATCCAAGACCTCAATCGCTCCCCACCATTGAGAAGCAAGCCAAGAGAGGACACATTACTCACCACAGCAGATGCAAAACTACCCACATCGACACCAACGTGACTGCCATTCATACCACCTACATTATCATCCTTACGAGTATCATACTCAACAGCAACAAATTTTTGGTCAAATTTCTCAGAAATCCCAAAAGGGCCTTGACCAAAAACCTTGGAAAGTTCCACAGTGGGGAAAATCACAAAAGCCAGACCAACCCCATTGCCAGGGGAGATCGAGAAGGTAAAATCAGTGGAAAAAGAGATCGGTATCGAGGAATTTGATTCAAGAAACTTAAAGGGTTTCTTGTAAACGATTTGCCCAACACCAGAACCCGAAGAAGGGGAAGTAAGATTGACGAAAGATCCCCCATTGGCGATCTGGGCATCGCCAAAGAGGGTAAAATCAGAATTGGAATCCCCAATGCTCACATCATTGAACCCTTGAAGTGAGAATGACGAAATGGGTTCAGCATCTAGGGTTAGGAAACGCAAGATTAAGAAAGAGAAAGGGAGAGAGTACCTAAACATATGATTCATGGAGGACATATCTTCCTAACCCTAATCTCACAGAATTAATTTGTAGCTCCTTGAAGAAATTGTGCCTTCATTCTTGCAAGGTGATATTGGGATGGGGAGGGAGAGAGAGAGAGAGAGAGAGAGAGAGAGAGAGAGAATGGCTGTTGTTGGAATATGCGTTGGCCAGTAGGGCCATGGGTTTTCCTGGTGATATTCTAGGGTAGGAGAATATTTGGGCATTGAAAGTGACCCTTTTCGTACACAGCCAACTTTGGGTCATGGACTGGGCTATTCTGTGTCGAGTTGGGTTGGGTTGGGCTTGAAGAGTTATTTGGGTCAATGATTGGGATAGTGGGTCAATTGGCCCAAGATAGCAGACCCGATCCAACATTCAACTAGTTCAATCTGCTTTCAATGCAGATCCGAAATACCCTGACTTGAACACTAAACTTTTTTTTTTTTTTTTTTTTTGGGGGGGGTGTGTGCAACGGAAGAATAAAGGGCAATGCAGGTGAGATACATGTCCAAGTGTTCAATAACAACTCTCACAAACTTTACTAGTTGAGTTAATTGATATCTACCCTTAACTTGAAATTAACACAACTTGAAAACGATATAAATGAGCTATGTACTATTCCATCCATTTCAAAAAGATAGTTCATTTTTTCTTTTATATATAAAAGTCTTAAAATAAAGTCTTTTTTACTGTTATTAGTATCAAAAATATCCTTTCTCTTTTAAACAACAACAACTCCTAATATGTGTTCCACTTTTGTAGGTTCTAAGGAGATTCATATATAGGCAACTATACCTCTGCAAATATTTCTGCCTGCAAAGAGGTCGATTGCAAAGGATCCACATAAAACATTTTTGCTCCTTTCTATTTTAAAATAAATTGTAAATAGTGTGTTAAATGATATTTTTTTTAAAAAAAAGATCATTACCTAGACATGCCATTTTAGGACGAAAGGAGTCATTGTTAGTGTTAAAGAAACAATTTTAACCTAGTACAAATTAGACTTGGATGAACGATCTATATGTCAGCAATTAGGGTTCTAAACTTGACTTTTTACTTAATTTACTTAAACTAAACTTATTCTAAACTTTTCAAAACTTATTTTCAATTTCCTGAACTTAACATATTTTGAACCTTTCGGATCTAATTTTGAAGTTAGCCAAACATGCATTGTTGGCTGCCATGCATGCAGTTTCTACTTTCTCCTCCCTAGGCGCACGACACCCACCAAAAGCCACCATTGACATCGTCACTAATTAATGATGGCAATAATCAATGTTATATGTCTATGCCATCATTAATTTGTAAAAGTCTGACAACGTATTTTAGGTGCTCATTCTGTCACGTGCTCATCGTAGACATATGCCCATGTTGATCATCAGCTCAGAAAAGAAAGAAATTAATGGGCCAGAGAATTATCTGATTTATTGATTGATTGGTCTTTGCATACTGCATTATTTCTTCTTCTTCTTCTTATTTGTACAGATGCTAAGACCAGGTAGAACTCAGAAACACGTAAGAGAGAGAGGAGAGAGGAGAGAGGAGAAGTTACAGTCAAGTAATATTTTGTTGGAAGATCTCTTATAATATTTTGTTATCTTGTTTAATCTTTTAAAGTTTATTTAATGTACCCAATTACTGACTGGGGGGGGGGGGGGGGAACAGTTTGAACCTGGTGACTCTGCTGAGCTTCTATGGCCTAAGGCTTAGTCTTTCTAATTCTCTCCCATGCCACCCCCCCCCCCCCAAAAAAAAGAAGGAAAAAATTGAAAAAAAGAAAGAGGTCAGAGGTTGGAATGATTATTCAATACCTATTTCTTTTTATTACCGAATCACAATTTTATTTGGGTCCTTGCAATAAATGCAAAGACTGTCTTAATTAATTTGTTATTACATATTAGTCATCCCTGTAGTATTATTTCTCAACCATCAAATGGTAGCTTAAAGGAATTTGTCCTGCATTATATAAAGGAGTTTAAGACATTTGAATTCTCTCATATGTGTCTCACACCGTCTGTCTTCATTAAAATGTCCCAAAAACTTCAAGGTCTTTTTTTTGGAAAAAAGAAAATAGGTTCTCTATTTTTATACCATATATCCTATTTTAATATCGAAAATCAAAGTAGTTTTTAGAAATCAAAAAGAAAGATGGAGCCTCTAAATAAGATCAATCTGCCCCTCCAAGGAGCAGTGGGGGGTGGGTGGGTGGAAGGGTACTATGGTCTTTTAATTTGACTGCAACTTTAACGCATCATGTAATAAGATATCTATTTAATTAGCAATTGATCTTGAGTTCACAACGAAATGTTAAGAAAACATGCATTTTCAGAAAGTATTTTCTAACTTCTGGTTCAGCTGGGTTGAGTGTGAAAATAGAAATGGTATAGAACACGAAAGACATAGGAGATATTGGTTGCACAGCTTTTTGGAAAAAAAAAAAAAGGAATTTTTTGGAGGATTTTAGTTATTTTGACCAGTTGATTGGTCAAAACAACTGAATTGATGTTTGCTTAAAAAGTTATTTAGAAGAGCTATTTTTACTCAAACAACTCTTTTTCAAGAGGCTATTTTTATTAACCTTTTGAAAATAGCTTTTTGTGAAAATGATATTTCTCCAAGCATTTGAAAAAAATTACAATAAATACTATTAGCCTTTTGTAGTGATATTTGATATTGTGCTCTTATTGAAATTTAATCTATCAAAGATTAAATCATTCAAATATATAAATCTTAATTCATAATAATAAAATATGCATGTAGCAAATAACAAAATAATATTCCAAGACATAATTAATTATCATGTAGAAATACACAACTTGAAAAGAAAATAAGATTAATAAGAATACAAATTATATACAACTAGTAACAAATTAAGATTTTATCAATAAAGTTAATTTGCACATATGACATCAATTTAATTCTTTTTGGAAAGATTATAAGATAAATACTAAATGAAAAAAATATTTGTAATTAAAAAGTGCGCTTCTCCATCAATTTAATCACGTGATTTAGAGATGAGGACATAAATAAAATTTTACTAAATATCTTTTTTAAAAATATCTAATTTACTAAACATTTCTTTTCGAAACAGCTAATTCAAATAGCTAATACAAGCAGCTAACATCTAACAGGGATAACAAAAACAACCTTATTCTGTTTAGATGGAGAAGAGAAAAGTAGCATATGATTGAAGCTCAACAAATAATCTCGCGATAATCATAGTACTACAATAAAAAGGAATCACCCAACATATCACTGCTATGTAAAACAATGTCTAGTCTATGCATAATACACATTGGCAAATCATGTTTAAATAAGAAATAGCAATATCATCATTTTCTGAACAAACACACAAAAATATGCTGTAGCTATTTGAAAACACTGCTGATATCAAAGATTGGAAAAAACTGTCACTTTTATTCAAGTGCAAATTTATCCGTTGTATTGACTATAAAAGGAATACCGCTGACTCTCCAACTACACAAAAAGAAGTAAATTCATGTAAATTTCCCTGGCTCCACTGATGATAAAATAATGATTTCATCAACAATGGTATTATTTTTGTTTTTTTTTTTTTTTTGCGCAAAGGAACAATTGTAAAATTTTAATGAGTTTTAAGTCAAATAGGTGTCTGACCTTCTAAGTTTATAAGCTTTAGTTGTCTGAATGTTTTCTACCATTGATATGTGTCTAAACTTTTTCAACACTTAACATATGTGTCTAATTTTCACAAAAGAATATATTTTAAAGTCAAAAATATTATTAGTTTTATTTTATGGCAAAACAAAATCCAAAAATATATTATAATCTTAGAAAAAAAGAAAAAGACGTAAAATATTATAAAAGGAACTTTAAACAATTTAATGAGAAAACCACCTCTTCATTGGACGCGCGACTACTGTGCAACGCTGCAAGCCTCACACCTCGCCATTGACACAACCCTCACACCTCACCATTGACGCCGCCCCTATCAACCCACCGTCGTTGCTGACCGACAGTGGCTGCTGCAAGCTTCCTTGCCGCCATTTCAATATCGAAGTTTTAGTGGTCTTTCAATTCTTCTACTAAATTCTTAGTTTCTTGAATTTTTAAGTTTAAGTCAATTCATGATAGTAGTTCTTCATGAAGTGTACTTATATATATATATATATATACTATATATATATATCTATATAATATATATATATATATATATACATATATATATATATATATATATATATATATATCTATATATATATATATATATATATATATATATATACTTCTTGATGAGATTTGATGAAGTTTGGATTTCTTCATTCTAAATTTGGACAAATTTGGCACTCTATATGTTTTGTTGGTGAACTTACTAACTTCTAAGGGCATCAACTCATTAAGTTTAGTTATTGGATGAAAATAATTTATAGTTTGATTTGTTGGTCAAATTAGCTATCTTTGTATGATTAAATTCATAAATTTTGGTTTCTTAATGTTGTTATTTGCGGTTAAATTAGAAGTATTTCCATCAGTAATTTAGTTGTTGGAGTTGCAATGTCTTTGTTTTTTTAGTTGTCATTATTTTCATGACAGAAAGTTATTTGATGAATTCTTGGTTCGAATTTTGTTTTTATTATTGTTGATTACTTGATGAACTCCCAATAATTGGTAGTGCATCTGGTAATTCATTTAATCTCACATTCTTATTCCAAAAATTGATGCCTTTGTATGATTTAATGAAGTTAGTTTCGTTTAGAATGCATTTATTGGTAATTCGTTTGCTTTGATAATTTTTGTTTTCATTATTTTTTCCTCTGTTTTCTTCATAATTTTCTAATTAGTATGGTGCATTTCTCTCCAATAAAATTAATTATTTTGGCTATTAGAATGTAAGATTAGAATGTTTGTATTAATGTTAAATTAAGTATTAAGACACTTCCGTTCTCTTTTTTCTTTTAAAAAAACTTATAGAATGCCACATTCAAGCTTTGAGTTGTATCATGGAGATTCATACAGAGGACGGATAAAATTGTAAGTAATGGTTATCTAGACTTATTAATAGATGAATTGAAATGCGAGGAGTTTACTAAGAGTAGGATTGTTCAGCAGCAACAACAACCTAATCAAAGGGGTTTCGGTGATGAAGGTATAGTGAAATTTGTTGGTGATCATGATTATGATTCTGATGATAGCAGTTATGGTAGCTTGGCTAACCCACAACTAGATACTAATGATGAAGAAGTAACCGATGCTTGAAAAGCACTAAGTGTGTTTAAGATGGACAAAAGAGCTTATAAACAGAATGTTAGACAAATCCACCTTGCCTTGGAAGAGGAGTTAGCTGCAAATAAAATTGATATGTTGAAAAGAGTCGATGGTGGTCATTAGAGTGACTATGGTGATAGTTCTGAACTTGAATATCTCATAAATAGTGATGAAGATAGTGATGAAAAAAGTAGGTTGTTTCCTACTTACAACCCAATATTAATGCTCAAAAGATAATTTTTGAAGTTGGACAATAGTCTTCAAGCCATTTCCAATTCAAGGATGCAACAAATTATCTAGGGGTATGATATCACCTTTACCACAAATTGAAAAGAAAAAATTACAGCTAAGTGTAGAGGAACTAAAGGAAAACAAAAATATGGGTGGAAAATATATGCTTCCTGGATGCATTATGACATGTCTTTTCAAGTGAAGACCTTAGTGGATCAAAATTGCTGTAACTGGCCAAGGAAGAATAAAAGATTGTTGTCTAAATGGTTGGCGAAGAAATACTTGGGTAGGCTTAAAATTACTCCAAATTGGAGGCTTCTTGAGTTCAAAGAAACTATCATGCATAAGCATAATCATGAAAATTTTCACCAACACAGGTTGGTTCAATTGATTTGACATTTACTCTTCTTAAGCAAGGCCTCGGATTCGAATTTTATGAACGGAGAAAATCTAATAATGGAAGAGCTATACCCTGTGTTGGGCCAGTCGTAGCTTGACTCCTGTGAAATGGAGGATTCAAGACTCATAAAAAATAATTATGAAATTTCCCTCTTTAAATGTGAAAAGCTAGAAAGATGGCTTTGGAAATGATATTTGGGAATTACAAAGATCAATTTTTAAGATTGAAAGGCTATGTAGCTGAGTTGATTAAGACAAACCCTAGCTCTACTATCAAATTCAAGCTTGATAGAGGTATATTTCAAAGAGTCTATGTCTATTCTGATGCATTCAAAAAAGGATGGAAGGAGGGTTATAGACCTATAATAGCCTTTATGGTTGCTTAGCCTCCTCAAAGTTCCAATAGGTGACAATTGCTTACATTATCAGGAGAGATGGGAGCAACCAGATGTACCCTATTGCTTGGGTAGTTGTTGAAGTGGAGGACTCCAGTTCATGAGTTGGTTCTTAAGTTTGTTGATGGAAGATTTGAACATAATTGATACAGCTGGCCTAAATGTGATGTCTTATCAACAAAAGGTACCTTGTTATAGTTAGTTCTTCCCCCTTCCCTTTTCTTACTATTATGTATTAAAATTAGGTCTATGTATGACTATACGTGAGTTCCATCTTTCTTTTTTTTCATTTTTCTATCTGTAGGGATTGCTGAAAGTTATTTCTAACGTAATGCCATTTGTGGAATAGAGATCAAGTGCTAAACATAAGTATGCCAACCTTAGAAAAAGGTTTGCATGGCTCTTATATAGGAACCACTTCTGGAATATCACAAAGTCCAAAACTACTAACCAATTTCAAGATGCAATGAAAGAGATGGGAAAATTGTGAGATGAGGTGACTAAATTTTTGGAAGAGAAAAACCCTTAGCCATGGTGTAAAGCTTTTCACGACAATTTAAGTGCTTGTGATGGCATAGATAACAATATGTGTGAAGTTTTTAATGCTTACATCCTAACTGCTAGGCATAACCCTATCATATCTATGTTTAAGGATATTAGAGAATCTATCATGACTAGATTACGAAGGAAAAGAGATGAGATTAGTGGACTAGATGTTAAGATATGTCCTAGAATATGAGCTAAACCTGACAAGGAAAAAGCAAAAGCTGTTGGTTGGAGGGCTTTACCAAATGGGGTGAATGCCTGAAAAGTGAAAACTGGGACAATAAGATGACTTGTAAACTTAAGCAACAGAACTTGTTCTTGTGGTAGTTAGCAAATCTCTGAGATTCCTTGTCATCATCTCATCTCAGTTACATGGGTGAATAGAGATGATCCTGAGCGGTATACTTCTAAATGGTTTGAGGAACTTGGATTAACTATGAAGAAAGTGCAGGCACGTAAAGTTATACAAGTTCAAAATTTCAGACACTAATTTGACTAAAATCTCATTTTTTAATAGTTTAAAAGTTAGAACTGTTAGATGAGTGGTTTACAAAATTGTAGTCATCCTTTCAATTATAGAAATTCAAATCTGATAAAAAAGGCCCCAAAGAAATTAAAGATAGATTCTTGAGGAGTGAGCAATAATAGTGTTCCTTCTGTTAAAAGAAAGACAAAATAAGGGTGATAAAAAAAGGTCACAAAGAAATTAAAGATAGATTCTTGAAGACTGAGAAATAAATAGTGTTCTTTCTGTTAAAAGAAAAACAAAATAAGGGTGGTTGTGTATGAAGCATTAGGCCAAATTAAACATGAGGACAATAATATGTACTAAGTCCAACCAACTATGATAGGTGGGGAGAATCAATTTGAAGGGTACAGTTGAGGTGTTAACTTGCCTTCATAAGTATGTGTAGTCTCAGAGGGAGACACTAGTTATAAAATATCCACTTCAAGACAAGTTATACAACTTCACTGCCAGATGTGGCTCATAACCCCCCCCCCCCTCCTTCCCCAACAAAAGATCCAAGACAAGTTAACCCCATGGCCAAGTTTTCACAATTTTATTGTTTGGTGGTAATAATTTTTTTTTTACTTATTATTGGAACTAAAAGGGTAGATTTATCTCTCTCTCACGCACACAAAACACACATATGCATATGTATTTACGTGAACATTTGTATCAAAAGTACTTGACGATTTCTTTAAGAAACAAAATATGTATCAGTGATTTTTATCTCAAAGTCATATAGTATGCCATTGTTAGTTGTGCACACGTGTTTATGTGTAGTTAAATATGCTGTGTGCATATGATTTTTATGTATTTACGTAAAATGTCTATTTTTTGGACAACATATGATGGAGTGGGTGCAATCTCAATGTCATTTTTTTTTTTTTTTGGGTGGACTTTAGATCAACCAATGCTAAAAAGGAAATTAAAACCAAAAGGACAATATCAAGGCCCATGATGTCCCCTGAATGATTTGCATTGCCAGAGGAGCACTAAAATCCCAGGATGGAAGAATGGACGCAAGAAAAGGGACATGGCTAGTTCATTCATACAAATGATATTTCTAATTTTCAATGCCTTGGATTCTCAATTAAGTCCTCAATCTTTCTTTCTCCCTCTTAAGTGAACAAAATAACTCAATACATTTAACACATTCTCAACATTCGTAAAGACGTCTTAGGGGATATTTTCAGGGGGAAAAAGCGGCGATAAAAAAGTGAAATCTTCTTCCAAATTAAAATGCACAATGCATTTAAAGACTACTTTAAAATATTATTTTCTGAGAAAATAATCTAGGAAGATTAAAACAATATCTTTTTCATCCATAATAGGGTTTGAGGACCTATAGATCTATGCCTATTAGTCAAAAGTGAATGTACAGAGCTTTTATTTACTCATTCTGTAGGTCAGACTTAGAGATATATGTGATTAATAGAGAGCATAACAGGTCTTCAAATGATTAGCGTTTGTGGGATTTGGGTGAAAAATAATTACTATCCCTCCCTCAATCCCAACATCAATCACCATGATTGCAAATGATCAAAAGCTTCCATCCATGGCCAGTTAAAATGACATAAAAGTGCCATCAAAACTAGCTTGATGACTTTGTAATAAGTTAACTTCATTCCTCAAAGCTGGCGTCTGCTTTTTGACGTGGTGGCTATTAAATTGCCAATAAAGGTAAGAGTAATTAGCTTGATTAGTCAACTTTATATATAATTACCCTTTGCTAGCAGTGAATACTGAAGCCCATAAGAGGGGCAAGAGGAGGTACTGCCAGCTAACATGTCATCATCACCATTGTGGTTGTTGCTTTCATCATTATCATCATCTCTTCTTCTTTCATTAATATCTACCGGTAACAGTCACCACAGAGCATCTAACCAACCTCTTGTGGGAGCTTACCCATTTGATATGAACTAAGTTAATTAAAAGTTTAAATTGATAGTTGAAGTTTTAGGGATAGACTTTGAATCGCAACACATCTCCTTACATGAATGTCTTTTGAGTTTGAGTGTGGACGCTACAAATTAAATACCCCTTCTTATCTTGCATGATAACTAATATAAGGGCTGCTGAGATTCGAACTTAATTAAGACGATCTCAATCAAAAAGATCGTGATACCATATTTAAGGACACTCAATTAAAAGTCTAAATTGATAGTTGAAGAGTCAAAAGTAGATTTCATAGTCTAACATATACTATTATTGTTGGTCCACACTTTCCAGAATTGAATTGAATCAACTAAGTATCTTTTGGTGGTAAAGTTGTATAATTTTTTGAAGATCAGTATAACCAATCTATTTTTTTTCTGACTTACAACAAAAATGGTTCTTTATGTCTCTATATATACATATGTGTGTGTGCGTGTGTCTATATATATATATATATATATATATATATATATATATATATATATATATATATATATATATATATATATATATATATATATATATATATATATATATATATATATGCTACATATAACTCGGTCACATAGAATTATCAGACATTCAATATGATAATGCATTAATTAATCGTAATGTATATGATTTTCAAATATGATGTTTTGATGGACAAATATAACAAACATCTTTAACTGATAAGGTTCAAGATACGGGAAGCTATGTACGGTTGTATTCAGTATTCACCCATTGTGCTTAGGATGTTGAAGTACTTGTTAAGCTTTGAACTGAAGTTTCCCTGTAAAATGCTGTACATGTTCTTCTTAGTCTAATATAGTTTTCGTTGGTCTTCTCCCTCAACCTCCCCAACCCCCCCAAAAAAATATACATATAATATCTATGGCCCGTCAATAGCTATTTAGAATCAATCATGCAATAAAGATTCTCATACTCCGGCTTTGAACTGAAGAAATTTTGTGGCACTATATATATTAAAAATTACACCAATAATATTCACCGCTAACATAATCCTGAAGATTGATTTCCATTGGAGCTAGAAATATGCGAAAGTTGTATGGATTAGAAGAACGGAGGACAGGTGTGAGGTTAAGTGTACAGTGAAAAGGAAGGTGTATGCCTTGAGATTGTGTAGTAGTAATACCAAGATCAAGACGTATGTGTGGCTCATTTATGCACTTGAATTTTTCTCAGATCGTCCGTTAGATCCTCTCCCAAGTACTCCGATCGATCCTCCTCATCCCCCCACCCCCAAAAGCCTTGAGATAGACGTATGTGTAGTAGTAATCAGTCGGAATATAAATTCTAATCTATAATTTGAATCATCAGTTTAATTTTTTAGTAATTAGCCTTCGAAGTATTTAATGATGGCCTTGAGACAGGAAACTCCAACAAAAGCCTGATTTTAAATTCGATCTTTCATTTGCGATGATATCATCAATCATCGTGTCCAATATTAATCAGACGGATCTGAATTAGGTTATAGAAAAAATCGAACCTATATAGAAGAAGCTTCAAAAACATCAATACTAAATTATGCAACCAAATAAACACTAAAGATTTCATCAATAATAAGAGAAAATTTCATAAATATGTAGGGCCGGGGAAAAAACAATTTCAACCTATAATATATTTTTTTGGGTGGTGAGGAGGGAGGGGGAGAGGGAGAGACTATTGGAAATCAATAATAAGAGAAAATTTCATAAAAGGAAAGATAAATAGATTTACCGCATATCTGCATAGCTTGGATCCTTTGTAAATCGAGCTCAGCAGCCTCGTTGAAGAAGATAAGAGGCTGTTTGGATAAATTAAAGCTGCATACCACCTCCATATATATAAGAAAGGAAAGCTACTCAAGGAGGAATCCAAAGGGATTGCATGATCCAAACAACCCTCATCAACTAAATTAATATACGACCAAATTAATTAGTAAATCTTAATTTGGATTTAGGAGAAAGAATTGAATATCAGTTGGGATCAATGCGATCCCTTTGGATTCTTCCTCCAGTTGCTGCATACCAAACACACCCTTCTCTTTCTCTCTCTCTCTCTCTCTAGATCTCTCTCTTTTCAGGGGAAGAGAGACTGGATCGAGGGTGAAGCTCTTATAATTCATGCTTTTATTTTTTAGTTAACAATAAAAAATATTATATTAAGTATGATTAATGAGGGATTTATCAAATGATACGAAGACAGCTACTAATTTACGTGTAGGGTCCTTTTTTTTTTTTTTTTAACTAAACCAAACACATGGGAATTGAAGGAGGAATTTTTAGTACTCCTTAGTGGGGGACTACTGGGCTTACCACCTCTATCTATCCCTTTCCTCTTCAAAGCTAGGAGTCATGTAATTAGATTAGTGGTGGGAATTATTGTGCATGTGTTGGTGTGTTGGGATAGATACCAATTATGTAGGGTCTACTATGATAAATTTACACAAACGTATTTCTTAAGGAACCCTTCGGTTGTAGGTGTAATTTTTTGAATGAATATGGATTTATGTGATGATAGATAAAGATTAATGAGTGTATTTTACTTTAGAAATATCAGCCGATGATAGAACTTTATTTGTTGATTAAGAACTTGTAATTTATGTTGTATACATATGAGAGTCCTCCGTATGGAAAAATTTTGGTAAACTTTCCGTGAATTGAATGGTAAATCTTATGACGAGCTGAAATCATATACATTGCCAAGAAAACAACCTCTCAATTAGTGAACGAGTGTGACAGTGACGGAGCGCGGAGAGAGGCTGTTTTCATGGATTTAAAATGGAATGATCCCAATTAGAAAAAGGACAAACAATTCTGAACAGTAAGGAAAATGTCCTGCTAAGCTTATTTGAAAGAAATCTCCTTCCTTATTGATCAACCGCTACTTTCCTTTTAAGTAGTGGCAAAACTAGAGTTTTAAGGGAGGGGGATCTTAATAATACTGCACACAATATAAACATTTTATTATAATTAGACATCAATTTCAATCTCAGCCACTGAAATGAGAAAAAAAATGTGACAAGTTATATTCAAATTCTCTACAGCAATAAGTAAGATAATAATTTTTATAGAGATATTCCATTTGGTACCCCTGTGTTTTTAAAAAAATGCATTTGGTACACAGTGTGGCAATAAACATAAGTTTTAATGATAATATTTTTCAATTGATATTTATGAGCACATTTTATTTCCGTATTGTATGCCAAGTGCTGTTCTCAAAAGTACAAGGGTACCAAATTGAAATATCCCTTAATTTTATCATAATTAAAGACTACAATTGTGTATCCGTACTATAACTTGATATTGATATTAGTTCGTTGTTAAAAGACATGGTCAAAAAAACCAATCCATTCATTCAACAATAAGTGATTATATGCAAATATGATTAGTACCTGTTTTTTCAATTTTTAATTCAAACTATACATATATACATAGTCACCTACCCAAGTACTACCAAATTAATACCAATAGTTCTAAAAAACTAACATTAATCCACAAACCAGATTATTATATCACAATTCACGAATGCTAGGGTATGTCGTTTGAGCTTTGGAATGAACATAGGGAGTTGTGCCGTGTGACAAAAGAGGGCAATTCGAACTGAGGCCAAGCCGTTGAAAAAATAAAATAATGAAACATGACAAATTCCAGTTCTACAAAAAGGAGGATTCAAACACAACTCTACCACCAATGTCAAACCACTACACTAAGGGGGTTTTACGTATATCTACTGCTACACATTATATTTAGTTCAAACATGTTTCTTCTCTTTTACCGCCCACAAGTTTTTTTCTCTTTTTTTTTTTGGGGGTGCGCAGCTGACTCCACTAACCCTACGATGGCTCCGCCATTGCTTTCAAGTGTTTTCTTAATAGAAAATCCATGTGTGTAATAATTAACCTCCTAAAGATATGTAACAACTAACGTGTTCATCTTTGAAAAAAAAGTTTAATGAAACACTTAGTCTACATGAAAGCAAAGCAAGCAAGAATTAAAATATCTTAATAGTGATTTCCTCTTGTTATTATAAGTCACTGAGAGATTGTGAATTTTTTTGTATCAATTGGGCTTTCAACAAAGAATCATGCGTATATAAACTCCAATGAGCGAGGTTCCAACCCTAAATTAATGGGTGATGGGTTGAGTAACTCATAAACTTATATACATGCTCAAATCCTTGAACTTTATCAATGTGAGATAACACTCACTTTCATATTCTTTCATTTTATCAATGTGGGACAAGTGGACAACACCTACTTTTCATACTCCAGCAGAGATCTACTTAAGTTAGCTTTAATTAACAAAAATAATTTTTACCAACTTTAATTTGTTTTAATAAAATTAGTTGTAATCGTGTTCTCTTACTTACAATTTCTATATCATACTCCTGAAATGATCTATTCTCATAAGCCGCATAAGCAAATAGACACTAAAACTTGCATATATGACTAATATCATGGGTAAATAGTATAGATTGCTCTTATACAAAAATGAAGTTATTGTCACATATTTATTTATACTTTTTCTTCTTTTTCACCCTCATTTGTTCTTACTAAGCATTGCCCAAATATTAAGCTATGACTCACTTATGCTATATTCTAACTCCTCTCATTCCCCCCTTCACTCTCAACATGCCCATACCCATAATGGACGATTTTTTCCCCTCAAGAGATCAAAACCAAGATTTCTTCTCCGTTCAATTAGAAGAGTTTTCCATAAAATTCAATGCCTACATTTAACTTTCCCCCCAAAAAAAAAAAAAAAAATCCTACATTTGAATGTCTTACAGATTACTCATATGGATTTTACATTAATTAAGTATTGTTGTAATTTGATTCTCCTCAGAATGGTTAATTTGGAACTTGCTCATTGCTCACTGGCATAATTTTTCAACATGAAAGTTAATTAATATCATAATCGCTCTATTAATTATCTGCTCGTCCTAATCCACAATAGATGTGGTCCTAATCCAAGTTGTCCTCAACCAACCTCATCAATTACAACTCTAAACGGCTCCTTAACGTAACTTACATAGCTAGGGAATAAACTCATGGCATGTGATGTGTATGGCGCCATACAAAAAGTGCAAACATCGTGGGCTACATAATTTCATATATAGCGTTATGAACTTAAAGTTATAAAGCTGAGGTTGCGTTTAGTCCTTTAATTTGTATGAAGAGTTTGTGCCTGTATTCTTGTACGGGTGTCTAAATTTTAAAAATATTAAATATTGTCAATTACTAATATTATAAGAGGAAAAAAATTGATTGGATAAAAGAATACATTTGGATTAAAAAAACAAAAACAAAAACATATACAGACCATGACCAAAGTAAACACAGAAAACATTTCTTTGCTCTATTTTATCTCCGGCTTATTATGTACCCTAATTTTTATGTGCAACATTTCGAATATGAATGTTCTATTTCCCTTAAATGCGTCACGATTTTTGTCAATCTCCCTCTATGTTTGGATTTTACAACCATTTTAAATAATTTAACTGATCTCCTTTTTGTTCTGGATAAAGTGATTCAATCAAAATTGTAAAAAGAAATAGGATATAATATGAAAACAAATGTAAAAAATGCAAAAACATGGTGTAATACGGTAGGTATAAGTCGACCCCCTCCCAAAAAAAGAAAAAGAAAACACTTGAAAATAAATTTTTGTTCTATCCTCCTTCACTTCAAGGTTTTTCTTTAGTTATTGGCAATGCTATGTATAAAAAGTGCGTAACTTTTACATTCTTTTCTAATAGCCTGAAATCTTCCAACTCCTATGTTACGTCTCCCATTCTAACATTATCACACCCTTTGGTTTTTCTTTTTTTAAATACTAGAGTTGTAAGGGGGAGAAAAATCCTTATCAACACAGGAACAAATATGAAAAGCTGATGGATTAATAGTACTAAAAGGAAGTTACGCCCCAACAAAACAAAAGAACACCAAAAACACTTGAACATTATAAATTATTATTTTTTTCTCGTCCTTTGCTTTGGGTTCTTCCCTCCAATTATTGTTGCCATTATGGATAAAATTTGTGCAACTTTTACCCCCAACCTCGCATGTTGCATGTTCTCCCATTCTTACATTATCATGCGTCGTGTTTTTAAAAATAAATTCTAAGAGTCATAAGCGAAAAAATCTTACATACATTATAAAAAAAAAGTTGATAAATTAATGCTATTAAAAGGAAGCTATATATGTAAATTAGACCTAATGAAGCTCTATATTCTTAATTTGCTAGGCAAAAAGAGAGTTTAGCTTTAAAAAAATTACAAATAAAATTGGTAATAGGATAGTTGGAGATTAAATCTAAGAAGTCTTATATGGCTCTAAGATACAGAAGGACGCAGCCGTTAGATGAAAATTAAGAAGTAGAAAGATATTTTGTTGAAAAGTGAATGTTATTTCTTGCTGACATTAGCAAAATAAAATTTAAACTAAAAGGACCAAATTAGATGTTCTTAAGGGAACATATGTTATCTCAAAGAAAATATATAACATCAAAAGTTTACTCCACATTCTACAGGTGAGATATTGTTTCGTCGCTAAAAATTTGTTAATTTTTTTTTTAAAAAATAAAATTCAACCAATTATTATATATGAAACTATGAGTCATCATATTTCTTTCATGTCTACTTCTACGATAGTCGTCATACTTTAAAGGTCTTGATTTAGAAACAAATGTAAAATAATAAAATGTATTGAGCTTCCTTGTATTATATTCATTAAAGGTCTTGAAATTATCTTCGTGAAGTAAAATGAACCCATTAACAAAATAAGATCCATGATTGAAGCTATAGCCATTTCACAATACTCCGAAAAGAACAATCCATAGCTTTAAACCCTCCTAAACTGCATCAGTCATCTTATAATGACCCAACAAAACCTCCTAAAATTTCTCTTTAACCAAAATGGAAAAATTAGTTTCTCTCTCATCTATCTCATGCATTGCCACCAAACCAAAAACACAGACTTGTTTTCATTTCTTTTTTTGCTTGCCGGGGGACTTGTACGAAAGAGAGACAGGGATTGGAGATGAAAACAAAGTTGAGGGTAGCTCTACATGGTGCCTGCTAATTCAAGACGAAGCGCATAACGTCCTTGTAACCAGCGATTAGAGCGACACCGCACGCCGGCTTGGTCGGGCTCCCATGACTCCTCCCCTGTTTGTTGGGGCACCCAACAAATTATTCGTTCTTAATTAGTTGTCGCTCTTGGACTCAGTCGATCGATTCATCAATTGACCTAGCTTAGGATAGTGTAGATCCATGAGGATATCATTCAATGAGTATCAATCTCAAAGTTTGGTATGAATATATATCTTTTTGGAGCAAAAATGTAATAATTAGAGAAATGGGGGAAATCTAATGGGCCATCAATTATAGATAGAAGGATCTCACAAAATCTTAATTAAGGCGCATCAACACTGAGCGAGAGCGCTATAATCCCGTTGAATTGAGCATGTTGCACCATAGCATCGCAGCAAATCACCATTTCCACCACAACCATCTTGAACCCACGGATAAATAATCTCAACCCGCAATTGCCGACGCACCAGCATAAAAGATTACACTGCATAGAAAATATAGATAGAATTGTTAGGCAGGAGAAAATAGATAGCAGAAGGAGGGATGACGAAGGGGATGAACGTTGTTGTATAAATGGCTATGTTGGGCATTAATTATATGTCGTGGATATGAGAAAGAAGATGTAGATTGCAAATACAGGCAAAGGAGGGGCACATAATTTCGGAGAGGAGGTTGGGGGTGGTTAGTTAGATTTGGGTAATTCGAATTTGAAATTTGAGTGACAAACTCAAGGTGTAGTTATGGGCGGTTACTGGAAGAGGGAGCTAGGTGGGATTGCATGCGATTTAGAATTGGAGGAGGAAAGCCTCTTCAACTTATATCATTTTATCATTTATAATATAAAGATTTGCGTCCATAATTCTATATGTCAGAGGCTAATTTCCACCCCCAACTGATTTCGTAGGTTCACTACAAATTTTTTTTAATTTCTCAATTAAAAGTATTCTGGTGATTAACTTAAATTATACAATTAGTGCAACTAAATATTTGACATGAACATTGGTGCCTTCTTTTAAAGAAAATATCAATGCATTACAAAACAAGTAAAATAAGGGGTTTAAACCTCAATCAGCTAGCTTTTTACATAAAATTTTGTATAAAAAGTGGGTGTCAGTTAATTTAACTGGTAAAGTTTATAAAAATTATTACTAAAGATTTGAATTCAAATTCTGCTTATATTAATTTTGCACCTCCTTCCCACCAAAACAAATTGTATAAAAAGTAGTACATTAAGTGAAGAGCTAGTGGAACAACAAAACAAACAAACATCAAACCATGCGATGAAATAGACAGCAGCATCGGTCTATTTAATTGGAGCTTTATAGAAATTTGCAATCTAATTAATGTTATAATGGAGCTTTTTATTTAGAAAGTGAGTGGCTTAATGTATAGCAGTGTTGATTTTTTTTTTTTTTTTTTGAAGGTAGAAAATAATGCAACAATGTAAGATTCCTATCTTTAACGTTAGCTTCTTATCCAGAAAGTGAGCTGCTTAATGTATAGAAATGTTCATTTAAAAAAAAAAAGACAGAAAAATAATGTAGCAATGTAAGATTCAATTGTTTTAATAGAATTGTTTTGTACCCACAAGTTCAAGGGAAATAATTGTTTCGAGTCTATCTTTAAAGATTATGACTCTGTTTGGTAAACAATTATTAGTTGTTTATATTAGCTATTAACTATTAGTTGTTTGAATTAACTATTTGAATTAGCTGTTTGTAGAAAAACTATTTGTTAAAATTTGCTGTTTTTAAAAAAGATGTTTGGTAAAATTTCATTAATATCCTTATCTCTAAATTGCTTCTTAATAGAACATATTTTTTATTTATTGGTCAATTTCTTTTTCAAAAGAATTAAATTGGTGTCACAGGCATAAATTAACTTCATTTGTGATCAAAGAGAGAGAGAGAGAGAGAGAGAGAGAGAGAGACTCCATTGATAAGGCTTTACTTTCTTACTAAACTAGTGCTAAACCCGTGCGATGCACGAACTTGTTTAAGTTAAATGATTTGTAAAATATCATAACATGTTCTATTGTTTTCTATTAGAGATTTTGTAGATAATGATGTTTTCAAATATTATCGTAGGTCGATTAAACTTTTAAAGGTAAGTTGTTTGAGGATTGAAAAATTGCCTTAGCAAATATTGGAAAGAGGTTTGAATTTAATTTTAATTTAATGGGACAACTTTTAACAATCTTTACTTTTTTCCTAGAAAGGCAAAAGTTTACTCCTACTTTGGTGTGTGAATTTTATTTTGAGATATTAAGCAATTGCAATGCATATTAATAGTGGACTAACTATACATGGCCAAAAAAACTTACAAAGATTAAGATTTTTCTCTGTTTTCTTGTTTTTAATTTATAATGTATTATTATATAATGGAATAAACTATAAAACAACATTATGCATCACCTTGTGACTATATTCTTCACATAATTTTTGTTATTTAAAATTAATCATTTGCTCAAGACATTTGTGATGCCATTTTTTCTGGTACAATCAATTCATTTAATCTTTTTTTTTCCAATAAATTTTGTCAAAATATATTTATAAGACAATTATAAACCAATATCTTATTGACAAACTTTCATTAGACTAATGTGACATGAACAAAAAACATCTCATATGTATGTATGTCACATATAAGGTAATATACTTCTCAATATTGATTTGAATAAAAATGTTAGAGCGCTTCTCATGGAGACAACATGAAATCTAAAAACTAATAATTTCATTAGACAAAAGCATAAAACAATTTTCTATATATGCAAAATAAAATAGAGATACTAAAATGAAAAGTAAGGTTCACATGTAAACCGTGCTAAAAGCATGTCGACCGCTAAGATGACTTGTACTATCTCGATTTAAGTTCTGAAATTGTGGTCCTTTGTCATATGATCACATGTGGCCTCTTATCAAGCATAGCTATGACAATTTGTGACCTAGCAACTTGCCTAGGCTCAGTAAAGAAAGTGGGAAAGATCCATAAATAACATTTTTTCTTGTAAAGCTAAATATGATCAACTAGTAAAACTGGAGTATTTGTACAAAGATTTCAATGCATTGAAGAAAACTGTTACAAAAAGAAAAAATAATTATAGGCATCTATTATGAAGCATCACAATATTGTTAGTCAATGGATTGATTGATTGTATTACTCAATAATATATAAAGATTTTTAGAGAAATATATGGAAATTAGCATCCCAATGTTTGATGCCGACAATTAATCCTGGTAATTGAAACCAATTAGATAATTACCAGTAAATGAATTTTCAATGTCAAGTATAATTATCTGCCCATTGTCTGAAACTTAATATTTTAAACTACTAATAATAAGGTTATGGGAAGAATCATGTACAAACATTTTTTTTAATGGGCATATAAAATAAATAAGATTGATGTACAAAGTTGATTTCCAAAATAAAGGACTATTGTATAAAGTGTATATCGTCTATCTATACTATGTCAATTTGAGATTAAGAAAAAGTTGGTCATTTGCAAAAAAATAAATAATGACAGTTATAAATACATGCAATTTGAAAAGGATAAAGCTGATTTTTTATGAGATCAGTACCATAATAATTATATGCTCTAATACCAACACTAAAATATTAAATTTATGATTAGTAAATGAATGACAATATAAACCAATAATAGTTTGCCATTTCAAGCTCCAATGCCATCTAAACTATCCATGTATCAGAATCATATGTAATAACTCAGTTTTATATATATCTATATAGATTCTACATAACTTGTATTCGTTGTGTATCTTATTTCTTTTCAATTTGTACTTATGTAAATGATGCTAACGTTTTATAATGTTATTTTGTTATTTTTAAAATGTTTTTGGCCTATAAATTGAAATTGAAATTTATACGAATTTCTAATAGTTTTGTCTTCATTAGATTCAATTCATAGAAAATATATTATCAAATGTTACTATTTTGCATCGATCCAAAGCTCATTGTCTAGGTAATTGGAAGTGGGACTGAATAATCTAAAGTACAAATGTTAAACATTCATAAAGGTACATAGTGAAAGAACTAAAGTTTGATATAATATACTAGCGAAATTAGAGAATCTACACCAAAAAATATACTACTTGGCTAAAAAAAAATACAAATAATAAAAGAAATAATGCAACTTCGATGGTTTATTTCTGTCTCAAAAAAATAAAAAAAATGCTTCTACTCTTTTTAATCCTCAAGATCTAACTTGATTCGAATGCTACTAGTATAAACCGTCAAGGAACACTTTATGATACTGTATACTCTTTCTACTTTATAAAAATAATATTATAAAAATATAATTAATGACATGTAATGTAATTTATTTAAACTCTTGGGCAAATATATCATTTTCACAAAAAATTCTTTTGAAAAGGCTAATGAAAACAACATTTTCAAAAAGAGGAGTTTGAAGCCAAATAACTATTTCAGACAGCTGTTTACCAAACACCCACTTAGCTTTTTGACTTGATCAAAACAGTTAAAACATTCTTAAATAATTTTTTTTGCCCAAAAAACTGTTGTTACCAAACACTCTCTATATAAATTCGAGAGAGACAATTGTTTTGTACCTATAAGTTCATATTCCCGTAGTATGTATGAAATATAATCTCTCATTAAACTTGTTGTTAGCTTCCTTAAGTTTAAGATGTGTTTATTAATATGTTTTGATAAAAGACAAAAATAAATTGATCAATTGATACATTCACCATGTTATATTTGAATTATCTTAAAATTTATATTGTTAATATATTATGATTTTAAGTGAATATTGGCATGTTAGTACATATTGCTTAATTGAGTTGACAAAAGTTGCCACAATATCTTGAGATGATTTAAAATTCAAATTTGAATATGTTATCCTTATGATATTATATATTGTAATTCAAATTTGATTATGAGATTACGATGCTATATTTATCAAATATCAAGATTTGGCCAAAATATGATATTGTCTTTTAATATAATCTTGAAAGATTTTGCTGCAAAATAAACTAGCTTCTAGATGATTCCTTTAGCCAACATCTTTTGCAAAAAATAAGGAAATTAGCCATTGGAGATCAAAAGAAGAATATTGAGCAGAACTACAAAATTGAAGGGCTTGAAAAATAGGGTTTAAGGCCTTGAAACGATATGAAAGATTGATTTTCCTTGATTGATGGTCACTTATCAAATATTTCTTCAACCTCTCCAACATCTCTTGGCTATAAAAATGAGAGTAATTTGCAGCTAAATGAGATACAAGAGGGAGCATAAGCAAAGAACAAGAACTAAGAGTCATACGTGCAAATATCATTATCTTGTTTACTTAATTCATTGAGTTGTATTACTCTAGTTGTACCTAGGTAAGATTATAGAGTTGAAGGGTCACCTCCACCAAGGACGTGTTGAAGGGTCAACTTGTTGCTTGGAATTTAGAATAGATGTACTACAAAGTTGTACAATCCCTCCTAATAAAATTGGATTAATCCTAAAATTAGGGAACTCTAGGCGGGGAACTAAGCCTGGTTGAGGCTAACCTTATTAAAAAATACACGTTTCGTGTCCACATTTATTTTCCGCATTTGATTATTTTGAGACTTTAATCATCACACTATTCGGCCACCTCTAGGGGCGGGTACGGGGCGGGTTGAGCCATACCCTTACCCATACCCGTTTTTGAAAATCGTACCCATACCCGTACCCATACCCATCGGGTATTAAAAAATAAAACCCATACCCATACCCATCGAGTTTTGCGGGTTTGCGGGTTTTATTTGGGTTTACATAGAAAATGAAAATTAATACCCATATGAAATTCATATCCAAGTACGTTATATGTTTTTGTCATTATAGGATTGCAAAGTTGTGATATTTTGGAAACATATTGTTTAGAAATCTGAAATCAAATACATTATTGACTAATTTTTTTGTTAGAACAAGTTGGATTAAATTTAAACCGGAAAAATATTAATCAAAAATAATTTTCTTTCTTATTATAAAAACGGGTACAGGTAGGGTACGGGTATGGGGCGGGTGAGGGCTATACCCATACCCGCACCCATATTCATACCCATTTTTCAATACCCGCCCCATACCCATTTAAAACCCATTTTTACCACCCATTTGGGTTTTAAATGGGGCAGATTTTGCGGGTTTTAAATGGGTACGGGTTTTATTGCCATCCCTAGCCACCTCTAGAGTGATGTAGCTAACCAAAATCAAGCCAACACTTACAATAGAGGACTCCAATCCTTATTTAACACGAATTTCAAACTTGACAACAAATATTTTGTTACTGTGGATGGTTTTGTTATATAATGTAATAACCTTACTGTATACCAATCTCCTTTTATTAATTAACGATATGATGTACAGATCCAATAATTAATTACATCACTCAGCATCTACTCCCGATGGATCCTCTTACCCACCAAGATGATTTTTCAAAAAGATGTATAGCTTTTCTCCTCCCAGCTAGGTACACATATATGGTACCACATTTATTTTATTTTAATAGAATTTTTTATTCATAGTTTTTCTTTTGGCAAAACAAAACAAAATGGTGCCGAAAGAACAGATGCAAAGAACATGACCACATTTTTAGTTAATTAATTTGATTAATTTTTGCTAACTAATATTATTCATATGATTGTACCATAATTTGATGACACATGTACACAACGTATACCTCACATGAACCAATGATGACTTTGCTTATATATACTTGTTCATATTATAATGCAATTATATTCATGATTACTGATATTATAAGATTCGGGGCACCTGGGGATCTCATCCAAAGCTATTGGAATGAGGCTGGCTTAGCTTGATGATGGTCTTAGTCAAAAGTTGCATTATTATTAACAAATCATGAATTAAGAATGAGATAGATCTTAGATTCTAGACTTCATAGGCTATGGGTGAGTTGATTAGTTGAAGATTATAAGGTACTTTAATTCTTTTTTAAAAATATATTCCTATTGTGCATTCTATTACTTAACCGAACACTTTACTTGTGTCTGTTAGCTTAATTAGTAGAGTCTCTAAGTTACTGAAAATTTGGTTCAAATCTTGCTTATATTGACTTTCACGTCTCATTTGTGCAAAAAATAATAATAAAAGAAAACACTACTATTTATACTGAGTAACATCACTTCATTATAAGTTGATAAACTAAGCTTCATGATTTGAATAACTTTGTTAATCAAAAAGCTAGTGTGATGGATGAAGAAGTTAGGTCTTACTAATGTATATATGATAGCATCACCTTGCAAATCTAGGATCTTAATTAGAGGTTAGGACTCGTATTTTTAAGGGAACGAATTAGTAAGGATGGACTATAAGTAACTCAATCTCGAAAGATTTTTTCTATTCTATGTAATAAGATCACTCAATTTTCCCCCCTATTTCTTCAAAAGCTTGGAAATGAGGAAAAAAGTTTGATTCCTTTATCCTTAACCCTATAATTAATCACTATTCTATTTAACTACATGATTAATTACAATCCTAATTGCAATATATAAATACTATATTAGATTCGATCGTAAACATCACACAGATTATGAGTTTAAGTATTACCCACCAACATGAAAGGAGAGAAAACAAAGCTAGCTACTAATAAAAAAATAGGAGAGGCTAGTGGTTGAGAAGAGAGAACAAAACTAATTACAAATAAGAAATAGGAGCGGCTAATCATTGTGATAATATTGTGATGTTCACTATACACTTTGCTATCATTTGATCACGAGTTGCCCACTAAACCTATACGTGCACAAACTAATTAGGCTTTCATTAATTTAATTCCCCAAGTAATTAAAGACACCCTTTAGGTTTGGAAGATACTCGTTTAGGGCTATAACCTAGGCACGAGGATTATGAGCAAATTGGAGTGGTATAGTTCCTGTCACACTGATAAAAATTGGCCTTGTTATATATTAACAATGTGTGATAATAAAAACAAAAAGTCTCCCCTTAAAAGTGACGATTTTAAGCATAAGAAAAATAAATAAACGTAAAAATTTAAGAAAGAAGTCTCATCTTTTAATAAAAAAAGTTTCACATTAAATGTTTTAAAATACAACGTAAATGATACCATTTAAATCAATCTCTAAATAAAACGTTTTGTCAAATATTCTAAATACACCAATAATTGACACCAATATGATGTGATGTAATCAAATAAAAAATATCACCATAAAAATAGGGGCTTGAAGGGCAAAAATTAAAATGAAATAATCACATTAAACCGGTAAACTTTTATCAGCACAAATATAATTTCTTAATTTGACTTAGGTTAAATAATCAATATTTGGTCAGGTTTAATGTTTTGTTATGCAGTGACTAGACTTGGCAAAATGGATCATTCAGTTCGGGTATGGATTGGGTTAAGTTTGGATCGAGTTATATTTCGAGTTAGGGACATTTTGGGTTGGTTCGGTTTGGGTCGGTTGAACTTTGGTTCGAGTTAATTTTGGATCAACTGATTTTTGCTTAAATATGCTTGTCACGCAAAAATAAACAATTTTGTAAAAATTTTTGAATTGAGGTATTGTTCGATTCAAGTCCATTCGGGTTTCAGGTTAACTTTCGAGTGAGTATATTTCGGATGCCGAGTCGGGTGTGAATCTGGGTCATTCAATTTGGATTTCACATCTCAGGTGAGGTTTGCCAGATCTAGCAACGACTAAGTACAATATAGAAATTTATATATACAGTAAAAGCCGCGGTTTTGACAAGGGCAAGGTAGGGATGGTAATGGATCGAGTCTGGATCAGGTCCATCAAGATCCAGATTCAGATGCATTTTTCAGACATGGATCCAGATTCAATCCAAATTTGAAGGGTCTATAAAATTTAGATCCAGATCTGAATCCTCTGGATCTAAAGGGTCTAGCGGGTCCTTAACGGATCCTACTACTTGGAGTCGTTTTTTTTTTTTCACTTTCTTATTTTTTGCAACAAAATAAAAGTACGTATATAAAATTTTGCCATATAATTAACTTCACCGCCGTAACATATATCAAAATACTGAATTATAAGTAGAAATTACTGATAGTGGCCCCCCATCCTCCATTAAATCCCTAAACATAAGCCAAATAAGTTGTTTAATATTCATATATACGCTATCAATTACCAAACCTTGGTATGCAAGCTGAAAACAAATTACAAAGTCCATAATACCAAAGGCTGAAAAGTACATGAATAGTCCATAAGGCCAAACTCCAAAGACCTAAAAGTACATCAATTTTTAACATGCTCAAAATAAGTCTTGTCCACCGCGAATCCACCTTTGAGTTGAGACATCATCTAGAAATTCACAGTTCCTTCATTTTCATGTGCGCATCAAGATCCTAAGATAAAAAGCATGAGTAATAAAAATTAGTTTCATTGAAAATTAAATGGAAATGTATTCTGAGAGAGATAGATAGAGACGGAGAGTAAGGGTCTGAGCCTCTGAAAGACTCAAAAGTCTCAAAACGCAAAAGACCAAAAAACCTAGGGAAAATAATAACGCACGGTAAAAAAAAAAAAAAAAGTAAACGGGTCTGTATACGGGTCGAGGATTGGGTCTGGGTCTCAAAGTCTCAGATCCAAATCTAGATCCGACCCAAATCCAATAGGACCCGTATCCTCTAAAAATCCAACAGGTTCAAATTTTTAGGATCCGGATCCTTAAAAATGGAGCAGGTATGATGGATATGGATCAGGCCTAGGATCCGCTGCCATCCCTAGGGCGAGGCCTTCAATAGTGATCCTTTTCACCTCTAGCCCAATTTTTGCACTCGAAATCATGCACAAAACCGTCTTTTGAAGGCATTCGTATGAGTCACTTTCCTTTTGTAGGCAAACTACCCCAACATTCTCAATTTTACACAGCATATACTTTGTGCAGAACCTTACAGAATTTATCCAGGCCGTGTTCGGTAACAGCGTTTTGAGTAGCGTTTAGCGTTTTGACCAGGTCAATACGCTAATTAGTTAATTTTTAGTGCTCGGTAAACTAGTGTTTTGACTAGCATTTCAAGTAGCGTTTAGCGTTTTAAGCAGTATTTTTGAAAAGCTAATAGTATTAATGTTTGACATTTAAAAGTAGCGTTTCATATTTTTAACCAAAAAATATCCTTTAAAAATTTTATTTTTGGAAATTATCTATATTCTTTTATGTCAATTTACATGAATCAGCTACAGCTAAATTTATCGAACACATTAGTTTCAACCGCTAGTCTAAACAGCTATCCGCTAACAGCTAAATTAGAAACGCTATCCGCTATCTAAACAGCTATCCGCTATCTGAATCGCTATCCGCTACTTAAACAGCTAATTTTGCCAAACATGGCCCTAGTGAGTACAATAACTTGTCGTGGTTAAAAGTACTTGCTCAATTAACATTATTGTAACCCGTCATGATTTCTCCTTTTGTAGAAATTATGATAAGTACTTATTAAATTCTTAATGAGATCTGAATTTATTCTTAACATTAACTTTCGGAAAAGAAAGGATCATATTTTTTTTTTATTTCAAATCAGTCCTTCATGGGAATGAGAATTTTTTTTCCCCCATATACTCTCTCTTGTGTAGTGTAAGATTATCATAATTTTTTGATCGAATTTATTCCGCTACAACGTTTAAGAATGAAAAGCCAAATTTATCTAGCTGGCAGTCCACATGACAAGAGCTTCCATACATGGGAGGTAGAACTTAGAAGCATATAGGAAGGTAGGGAGTTGCAATAACAGGAAGGTAGGGAGTTGCAATAGTGAATTAATTTGTAACTAGCTAGGGTTAGTAATAGAATGGCAACAAGTCATTCTCATTGCAAGAACGATTGAAACAAATGGATTTGTCAAAATGCCAACGGGGTCATCGCTTGTTTGTCAATTATTTGGGGCGATCTCTGTGACTCTGTCTGTCAATTAATTGCTAACAAGTCATTCTCACTGTACCTCCCTTCCTCAGTTCCTCCTCACCCAAGGTTCGAATTTGGGGAGACCTTTGTTTGTCAATTATTTGGGAAATGGGTGGTGGGTGATGTAGGTTTGGGCTCGGGCTTGAGAGTTGTTTCCCCTTTCCTCCGAACCTATTGGCCAACTGAGTCTTCCTTAAAACAAGGGTCCTAGCAGCTAGTAAGTGACCTAGCTACCAAAAACAGAAAAAAGAAAAGGAGTCGTTCAGAAAGGACAACCTAAGAGAATTGAATCGAAGACGTAGGATCAGATACATAGGAGAATAGAGATGGAGTATGAGTGCCTTTGTTTGTTTGGGAAATCAACCAACAATGGCATTTAATTTACACACTTTGAACGTTAAGTCACCTCAAACTTTGGTTGTACGTGGGGGACCCTGACCTCTTGGTTTTCTTTATCATGTTGATGATGCTAGATCTTGCCTTCACTAGCCAAGCATCAATGCCCCCACCCTCTCCTTCCCTACTGCAGGCTTTTCTTTCTGGTGCAATCAAGCTCCCCCCACTCGATCACCGTACCTTATTCGATCACAATTCGCTGGCTGATGAAGTTATAGTTGGTAAGGACATATTCATCTCATATTCACATACACGTCGCTTTAGCTGATCAACTGACATGAGTGCTTTCTTTCAAAGACGTCATCAGAGTTCACTCGAAGCGAATCTTGATCGAAAAGAGAAATACTTAAAAGTACAGGCGTAAAATCATTTGGTATATGTGTAGCAAGATCAATGTGACAACTTGCCATTGCTAGCTAGAGTGATTCGTTATAAGCACTACCACTTTCAATTATTGACGGTTAAACAAATTAAAGAGTTTGAAGATTAGAGCAGCTCGCTCCAAGGATCAGATAAAGTGGCCCCTAAAATTATGATTTTTAATCACAAGTCTTAATCATCAGGACAGATGAAGGGGTATAATGTGGGCATATTTTTCAAAGAAAGCAACCCTCCAACATGCATTTCATATATTATAGTTGGGGAAGTATAAGACCTTCGTTTCCTGGTCGATAATGCATCTTACGTAGTTTTCTTTGGCACTCAATTATGGGGGCCAACATCCACAGAGATCTCCATCTTGAGATTCATTCTCACAATTACTTTGGCGTATTTAACTTGTGGCTTTTGTCAATGGTTACTTTCCTTGATTTTACGTCTCAGATATCTCTAGAACGCACTACAATATTAGCCTAACTTAGTAGCACTTCGCTCAAATGGTGCCCCGCCCAGCTTCAGCCCTTCATAACCCAAGACTTGATGTAATGTTGATGATCGGATTTGATTGGAACTCGAAACACTTTGATATGAAGGACCTGGGTGACCTACATTATGTTCTAGGTGTTCAAGTGGTATGAACATCTCAGGGCATATTTTTGATCTAGCAAAAAAATATCCATGATCTCATTCATGAGTTTCATATGCACACTACAAAGCCTGTTCGTATCTTGTCTCTTTCTTGAGCCTCTTTGACCCTGACAGATGGAGAGTTGCTTGCAAATCATACAGAGTACAGAGGTATGGTAGGTGCATTGTAATATTTAACCATGACGAGATCTGATATTATATACTTGTGGCGTTCATATAGTTTCTTAATATATGCATGTTTCTTGTACTACTCACAAACATGTTGTTAAATGCAATTTCAGGTATTTGCAAGGCACCTTGAGTTTTGCTCTGCAGCGTTGTCCTGCTACTTCACCCTTGACCATAGTTGCTCATTCAGATTCTAATTGGGCTGGTCGTAAGGATTCTTGCTACTCTACCACAGGCTATGCAATGTTCTGTGGACCCAATCTCCTTTGCTCATTCAGAACCTTAAATCGCATTCACAGTAAAGTCTTTTCAAATTACACATAACCAGATCAGACCAGAAATAAAGTAACGGTTTTGCCAGATTTATACTGAAAGAGTAACCAGAATAATAAGTGCGTTGAAAATGGAAAAGCAGATAGATATCAGTACAATCTGTCGATGAGAAAATGCAAATGTTGTATCTTTGGTAGACAAAAGCACAAGCGCTGAGTAGTAGTGGTGGCTGAATATCACTTTCACATTTCAGTTACGTACGTCTTTGGTGACTCCCTTGCGGACCCAACCTGTTCGATCTTGTTTTCCCCATGTCATGATCGTGACTCCCTTCATATCATGCAACTTCTCTATCTCTTGTCATTCTTTGTCTCCATATTTTTCCTCTTTCCACCAATCTAAATTATGCTTATGTTATCATTTGCGCCTTTATATTAAAAGAAACATTCGGCACATCAGTATATAAATATTTTTATAATTATACATAAATACAGAAAAATTGGGCACTTTTTCCCACCGAAATAAGTTTAGTTCTTTAGATGACCAAATTAAACTCCCCCATATGGAATCTGTTTAGTTATATGCATGATGCTTGCAAGCCTCTAACCCCTTAACAAATTGGCAGCATCTTTTACATTCGGAGTGGCCTAATGGCGGTTTTTTTTTTAAAAAAAAAAGAGACTATATTAAAGTTCAACTCATTTTAAATTATGTGTATGTGCAAAATTTATCCATTTAAAAGAAAAGTATTTTAAAACTGATTAAATTTGACATGGTGTTTCGTTTCCTAATGCCCTTGCAGTGCTCATGAATTGATGGAATTATGATTATTGATGTTTGTATTCAATACCAACCAAACGACGTGTATGCCGACTGCAAGCTAAGAGGAATTGCAGAAAAGGATTCGTCCCCTTCTTTTCTTTATTTCTCATTTATGGAGCAAAATTCTTATCATTACATATAGGGTTCACTTACTCCTCTATCTTAACAAATAGGTGATATATGACTGATAATCTAAGTTCTTCTGATATAAGTCTAGAGGTGACAATACTTCAGGTTCGGATCAAATAATTTGGATTTGATAAATTAAACGATATTTAAAATTCGGATATGATTTTTATGATGATACCCATTTTTTTCGGAGTCCTTCAGATATGGGTTTATTAGGGTTTTGTTCCACTGCATTCCCAAGATCGAGTATAATCAAAGACAATAATATTCAATTAGCAAGGATGGTACTGATATCGCCATTATCTTCGTCAATTAGCTCCAGAGAAAGCTGACTTCTGAATTACTTGTAATTCGTTTCCCACATTTTCCTCACCCTTCTTACTCGTCGATGGTTGTGGAGATGACACATATGACATACTTGCTTTATTCATTTACTATGCTGCAAATTTGGGGGTATGCCCTGTTGGGTTTTGTTTCTGCATTCACACCCAACAAAAGCGGAATACCTCCTGTAAAATTTTAAATAAAAGTCTCGTAAGGGTCTGTTCTTTTTGTTGGGAAATATGAGTTGCTAAATAGGTGAAGTTAATTGAGATTGGTAGAAGTAGATTGAGGTAGGTTGAGGTGAGTATTTTTTTCGTCGAAGTGCGTTGAAGTGAGTTGAAGTGCGTTGAATTTTTTTAATACAATGGGTAGAAGTTGGTTATAATAGTGAGAAGTGGGTTGAAGTTGGTTGAAGTGGGTTGAAGTAGGTATTTTTTTTATTGAACTTGGTGAAGTTGATTAAAGTAAGTTGAAGTGGCTTGAAGTTGATTGATGTTGGTAAATTCGGATTTACCAACGAAAAGAATAGGGCCTACGTAGAATATAATTTTACCACGTTCAACAACAATGCTTTATGTGTAAGTTAAATATCAGTATTCAATAAGTTAGTGTTTGGAGTATCATTTCAAATAGTATTTGTGTAATATTTGATTGAATGTAATATAATGCAATTAACCTTGTAACCCTATCATGATTGCATAGTATGTGGTAAATGTAATTATACTTGCAAGGTAGTTGTTATTTGTAGTAATTTCTTACAACTAAATAAAATAATGACAATACAATTATAAACTTGTTTGTATTACAGTGTTGTTTACATCCAACCAAATATTACCTTAGTGTTTTTAACCAGCGATTCTAAAAGTTAAGAAAATCAGCTTCTGATGGCAAAAGTAGTGTTCCATATTTTTTTCCGTCAAAAATCCCTCTTGTTAATTTTAGTTTTAGGAAATCATTCATATCTTTTATATTTTATTACTTCAACTAATCTAACAGCTACATTTATCGAACATATTTTTTTCAAATGCTCTTCTAAACAACTACCTACATACTAACAACTACTACTACATTAATACAATAGTATACTACATAAATAATTATCAGCTGCCTAAACCGCAACCCACTTTTACCGAACATGGTTAAAGTTATACACAGAAATTATACGACTCTGTAAGGATTGAATGTCCATGAAGAATTACGAGTTTCTGTAGAAACTTTAGACCTAACATATCTGACTTTATACTTTGATAAACAAATTTTAGAGATTTGCCTATAGATTGAGGATTTATCTATCAAATCCATAGCCCCAATTAAAGATTAAAAGCTTTACTAAAATTTGTAACATCTATTTGTAGCATTTTTAAAAGCTTACATGTATAAGATAGATTGGTTGGAGCCAATATCATACTCTAAAAATCTTGACAAGTGCAACACAAACTGGTAGATTAAAATATTTATTTCCTTTAAAACAATTTGTAAGACAAAATAACACAGCAAATTAAGCAAAGAATCAAGGATTTAGAAATTTTGTGATGGGAGATCTCTATCCTATTTGAACTAATTAATAGTAGTTCGATTTTAATAAAATAGAGGATTTGAAATAAAAAAAAAAGTGACTTAAGAAATTTAGAACTATAGTATCTGTTAACACGCTGCATGCAAAAGCTTCATGATCGATTCTACTCAATCATCTAGGAGTTACATATAGAAAGTCCTCTTCGTCTGTCACACATACTTCAAGGATTGAAGCTACGAGGACTTTAGACAGTGTTAGAGTTAAAAATAAATTCTTGGATCTCTAACCATTAGCTTAATCTTTTGGTTTATAACTTGGTATATTTTTCAAATATGGCAAGAGAGCTTTTCTAAACGAGAGTTGTTAAGTTCGACTCTCAGCAGGCTATATATTAAATTTTTGTACAAAATATGAACGGGCCTTGCAGCATCCACGCTTCAAGCACAAAGGACATTTGTTTGAAGTAATGTGTTAGGGTTAAGACTGATTCCTGACCTTCAACCATTAGTTTAAACATTTATTTGAAATAAATCTTGAACAGATAGTATGTTCCTTGAATCTGAGACATGTTTGACCTTATTTTTTTCATACATTTATCAACTTTGTGTCCAACCATGTGACAGAAGGAGCATTGAATAGGCTTTCATTTGCACACAACTTTCTGTCTTATTAAGATACCACTTGTACCTCAACTTCTAGGCCTCCCCTTCTTCACTCTTGCGATGCTTGAGGGGAATGAGCTCCTTAAGCTAGAGGGGGAAAAAATCTTTGTTTAGTATAATTTAAACAATTAAAATTAAGAACAAAAATTCTAAATGAAAAAGAAAAAAAGTATTCAAGAGAAAAAAAAAAATACACATCCTCCTTCACGGTTTATTGCAGAGGTTGATAAAAATAACAGACCGAATAAGACTTCGATTTTTCCTTTTTTAAAAAAAAAGTTTACCATTGCTGAATGCTGATTAGGAAGTTGGGCTTGCTGCTTGGCATCCAGAATGTTCAATGCTTTAGGAGCCCACGCTATTGATATTTTCAGTGGGCCAGAGTTGTTGGACAGACTACAAAAGCTGCTTAGCCCAAATGGGTTTGTTGTGCACTACTTTCTAGCCCAATAAAATCAGCCCCCCCCCCCCTTTTTTCCTATTCTGTTTTTTTCTTGAGGTGATTTTCAAATTCCAATGGAGCTATGAAAATCAATGACAATGTCTTTAAATTTGAATATTCTGATATCAGAGCGAAGAATTTTGTTAGATGACTTGAACTGTATAAATTTATAACCATTGTATGTAGTTTTGATGAGTTTTATCGCGCCATGTCAAATAGTTAATAAGAAAGTAATACTGATAAAAACTCGCCCAATCTGACAATGCTGAACTACTTGACTTTAAATAAATAGAATACAATGGTACCTTCAAATGCAAAAACACCGAAGTCTTCTACTTGCATATCGCAAAAGTTTTCTTTTCCCCCTTCGGTTCCTAGACTTTTAGTGTTATTTTTACATCCCACATGGGATTCTTGATTCTTTTCCTCCTCTCCATGTCTCTATACCAAAACCCAACTCATGCATTTGAGAACATCCACCATTCCAAGCTTTCTCCTCTCACTTTTCTCTTTCTCTTTCTCTCTTTCTCTCAATCAATCAAAGAAGAACAGAAACCATTCACAACCTAACAGATTAATTTGACTCAATAAACCCCATATTTTCACTCCAAATGTCACACAATCTCCAAGTTCCATGCCCCAGAAACTCTATGCTGTACAACCAAACCCTGTGCTCATGCTCTCCAGGATACCTCTACAACACGACCACAAAGACGTGCTCCCTCTTCACTGTGTCTCCTACAGATGAGTGGGTGAGGAGTTCTGTGGTTAAGTACTCCTCTGTTGTCCAAAACTACCAGAAACTGATTAAATTTCAACTGTTTTATACAACTACACTCGTCGTTGCCCTGCTGGTTTGGCTGCTGCTTTGCGCACTTGTGAGGCTCCGAGACCTTGGTGATGGCCGGAGCATTTGGTTCTGGATTCGCTGGCGGATCAGTCGCCTTGATGTTACCTTTTCCACGAGGCACTGGCTGGTATATATGTTACACTCCTTTGTTTCTTTCTCTTAGGTGTCGTACGCTTGCTATTAATTTGATTTTCTTTGCTCCTTTTTCTGGTTTGTGTGTTGATCCTAATTTGGCCGCCTTAAGCAACATTCTACACCCAAGCTACAGAGAGATATAATACTTACATGAATCGGAAAATGCGACATACAAATCAGGCGCATTACTAAGGAAAATCTTTGTAATAAAAAAAATAAAAAACAGCTGAATATTTTCGAACGTTATAATCATACATTTTCAAGTAACAGGGACCAAAACTTAGTTTCATAACAAATGTACACAGGCATTTGGGAAGTAATGTGGCTAATTGTTCTTCAATTACTTTTGTCTGTGCTGATATTCTAAACATTATCCTCTTGGAATTTCAAAAGTATGAAATATCAAGAAGAATGATGGCAATGATGAGCATTACTGTGCACAATTATATGCACAAGGTGTCAGTAGGCATTCTCAATAGTCGATTTGAGACAACTCAAAACAGAGCGAAAGATAGTCACTGTGAGACACACGATCGTTCCAAACTCTTGACCTAGGGACTTCCAACCCCACATCTACCCCTGTCAATATTCAATATTACGGGCTGCGAGCAAGCATGTTGACGACGGCATATGCAGCTGCAGCAGATCATTTATATCCCGTGCATATCAAAATCTTAGCTTGGCTAATTTGGCATTGGAATCGGTCTTTCTACGGGTAAGAATATTTGCATGGGTAAGGCTGCCTACATCTGGACTCTCTAGACTCCGCGAACGGGGAAATCACACAAGATTGTTATTGTTGTTGTTACTACTTTGGCACTGGCGTTAATCATAAGACTATATAAATGTGACAGTTTGTCACTTTAATATATGATAATATGCTCATTAGGTCGTCCAAACCTCTTTATTATTCACATGAATTCTAGTAAAAGCTACGAAGGTGAGAACTATAATGTGACAACGGATAACTGCTGTCTGCAGCCTGATCAAACACCAGTCAGGAAGCGGGAAACCGAACTAGGGGGGACATTCTCAATGGCTAGCTGGATGCTTTTCATCGGCCTCTTTGTCGCGTGAGTATCTACCCATCTTCTGTGTTATTCCATCCCATATTTATGTATAGCCTACTGACTTTGCATATCTCTTTAATTAGACTAACACATCAGAACGTATCAAGAAAAGGGACAGAGGTATACGGCATGAAGGCAACCAATGCACCCGACTTACTGTCCTTCACCAATGATCTACAACTCAATGTCACCACCATTTCTACCATGACTTGCTCTCAGCTTCGCGGTCTTGACACAGTTGCCTTGGGAACGCCTGGTTTCATCGACTACAGACTAGCCCCCCTCTCAACTTTTGCCAACTTTTCCTGCGCCAACTCTACCAAAGGCCCAAAAATAATCCTTACAATCAAAAACTGTCCTCTTAGTTACAACCATGTTTATATTTCATGGCATTTTGTTGATACCCAGAACGCCTTTCCTGCCTCTGCCATTGGATTTCAGTTCAATTTCACAGCAAGAAATCGAATTGATGATGATCAAGAATATGCAAACTTTGTCAGTGGAACTGTGAAGAATGAAAAGGGTTTGGAGGATATGAGGGTTACATATAGAGGAGAGCATACAAATTTGCTCAGGTTTAATCTTTTTCCTAGAGTGTACCTCAATCTTGACCACCTTGAGCTTGTTCAACCCCTGTTTCATGAGTTTCGCCCTGGATCATATGCTCGTGATGAGAAGCACCTACAGTCACTCCTTCAGAGCACAGAGCATGGATTCATCAACGTTACAGTGGCACTCAATTTTCTGTCTGATTTTCTGGTTGAGATTGATGAACAGAAGTATGGTGGAGCAGGTGAGAAGTTAAAATCAAAACTCAGGCTTCCCTTTCTTGATTTTTGGTAGAGATGTATCGTCTGCTTCCTTAAAATTAGTGCTTTTTCTTCCCGAATTATGCAAATTGAGGAAGGAATTAGTAACGTATTTTTCTGTCAATTGTGAATGGCAGTGGTCTTTCTTGCTGATGTTGGTGGTCTTTATTGTCTCAGTGTAGCCTTCTTCCTCTTGCTCTTGTTTCTGGTATGCTTTTCGCAACTATCAACCTGCTTTATTGAGTGCAAAAGTTACAGTAAAACTTAAATCTGAGTGCAGGCCAAAAAATGACAAGAACCAGAGCTGAGCCAGCCTAAACTTGATTAGAACTGAAAATTCTATTAACCTATTTGGTCCTAAACCTTTATCTAACTCCATCTCCATGTTGTACTTCTTGGCTGGTTCCTAGTGCGAGTCCAGGGTGAAAAGATTGCGAAATGAAGATCAGCTGATGCAAAGAATTAGAAAACGAAGAATGGCTGTGGATCGCTGGCATAAGGTGCATCAGTAATTTCTCATTCTCTCCTATGTCTACTTATCATTACTCTGGTTTTCTTCAGACGTGTTGCTTTAGATTTGGCAAGAATCTGATCAAGATATATGTATGTAATAGCTGAGAAAATATGTGGCGTATACATATGGATGTCGGCTATTGAGCGAAGATTACAGCGCAAGAAATGAGGATTGCACATGCTGCGACTGCATGGGAGGAAATACTTGTGGACGCAGAATTGTAGTGCAGGATGAGTCTCATTTGCAGACTGTTAGCCTTCACAGACAAGCATCCTTGGCAAGTCAAAAGAAGGTAATTCCCTCGTTGTAACTCGCTTTGAATCCCCATATTGTAACATGCCAATTTCACATGACAAGAAGTTCAAAATCAAAATCAAGTATAATTCTCTGTCATGATCTAATACAGAAAAATGACGAACTCTTTGAGCTATGTTGAAAATGGATTAATGAAACTGAATCTACCACTTCGAAACTGAAGAATGGTATGGTTTTGATCAATGCTTGCTTCATTTCTCCCTATCAAATGAGATGTAAACTCAAATATTTTGCACACATTCTACATGGCCAGGTTATAAGAGATTCATCAAGGTTCATAAAGAGAGATGAAACTGACAACTTTACCTGGAGACGACCATAACCCAACTTGATCTACCTATTCGATCATATGGTTAACGGTACATTGTAGCTTGACACATTTCTGATGTAATTTCTTTAGGTTTTAATTTTAAGGGGTATATGTTAGAAAAATGAAGCTAGGCTTGTTCAATCAGCCATTGATGCCTTGGATTTTGCAAAGGAACTTCAAGCAGTAGTCTTTTGGAGCATACTTTGTGGCTTGACACAAGTGTATAGCCAAGAAATTCAGATATCATGATAATTGAACTTTCTTTTTGTGAAAGAAAAAAAAGTCAAAAACTTTGGGAAGAAAAAAATATATTGGCTTTGAAAGATGGTACTCATTGAAATTATTGACTATGTTAGATCTTAAGCTCTAATACATAGAAAATGATCTCCAAACAACCACAATGCTTGTCGCTTTAAAAGCAAAAAATGGAAGGGACAGTTGTGCATTTTTTGAAATTCTTAAATGTGTTCCTACATCTGTCATGCTTAAGTTAATGTGCATTAGATTTCAATTAGATTAAAGGGAAGCCCAGTGCACAAGTATCCCGCATTCACGCAGGGTCCGGCAAAGGGCCCCACCCGAAGGGGTGAATTGTAGGCAGTCTAATCTGACTTTGTCAGTGGCTGATTCCAAGGCTCGAACCCGTGACCTTTTAGTCATATGGAGACAACCAAAAGGTCATACAAAGGCTCGAACCCGTGACCTTTTAGATTTCAATTAGATTCTTTCCTTAATTCTAACTTTAAGTACCTACACCTTATACATATAGACATAACTCATATGTCAAGTATAAGATGTTATTATGGGGTCGACTTGTTGGAGTGCTTGAAAGGAATTCAATTAGATTCTTTCCTTATTTGGACACTAATTATTTTGAAACACAGACATTGATTGATTTAATTATGATTTATATATTGATGAGATATTATCATGAGAAATTATATCATCCAAAGAATTTATTCATCTATCCGCAAAAGAAATGAACTTATCTTATAAGATTGTCAAACTTTATTTATCGAAAGTGTATTAGTAAGATTTATTATTTCAAATTTAGATATCCAATTGTCATATAATATACTAGATAGTCCAATTGTTATCCCCTCTCCCCCCCCCAAAAAAAAAAACTAGATTGTCCAATTAGGTCCCAAAAAAAAGGCTCCTAAAAGTACTATTTAAATTTTAATCAATTATGTTGCTATTAAAAAAAACTACATATAAAACTTAAATTCATGAGTACAGTCGAAAATTTTACCAAAATACAAAATTTCATCAATTTGTTATAAAATTCATCACTTTGCTAAAAAAATTCATCATTTGTTAAACAGGATTGTGGATGCACACGTGTGAGCATCTGCCAAAGCACCCTTGGCATACCTAACACTGTACTCCACTGAGTAGCATATAATTTGCGTTAGATATCATTGCAGATATGATTCACTCTTGAGGGTACACCTAGGGGTGTGAACTCCTATATGTCATATCATATATATATATATATATATATATATATATATATATATATATATATTAAAAGTTGGATAGAATGTATGTATAGTTGACACGTGGCATGTCATATAGGATGCCATCTAGGGTGCCACAAATGCCATGTGAGATAGCAACATACAAGTCTTTTATTATGTAATTAAGATGGATGTATGTTATCAATGCAACTTGAATTCATTTTAATGTTAATTTTTCTCATATGTTATCACTAATCAGTAATTGAATTTTGCCTTTACAAAGTTAATTGAAGCTGTTTCTATAATATTCTATTTCTTTTAATATTCTATTTTTTCCTATAATGTTCTATTTCATTAATATCTAGATGTCCAATATATATTTAGATTTAGATGTCTAATATTTACTTTTAATTGGTGCTCTTAAATGAAGCTGTTTTAATTTTCCCTTAATATCTATCGTGAAAACATATTGACAAAATAAAATAATTAATTTATTTAAATTTACTTACCTGTGAAGTATAAACAATAGTATTAATAGCTCTATAAAAACTAGGGGTGTTCATCGATGCAAACGTGGATCGGACCAGACTGGACAGCTTCACTTATGAGTACCAATTAAAAGAAATAATTTAGATGTTAACGATAGGAAGATTGAAGTGTGTTCAACTTTATTTTTGAGGAGAGTATATATTGGATGTCTAAATCTAAATATATATATATGTTTTTATACATTTATTTTTGAGTGAATATATCATGAGTTAACACTTGAATGCTAATAGGACTGCTATTTCATATGCTATAATGCTTAATTACTTAAGCATCTCACATAATTGGATTTAGTTAACATGAAATACAGCAGGCGTTTAATTTTAAAAAAAATATGATTATTAGTAAAATTGGATTCATTTTGTATTTAAAAACATTATAAATTTCCCTTCTTTGTAAGGTTTATACAATATTCTTTGCATACAATATAATTGCTTCATTGCTTAGTAGGACTTTAATTTTTAACAAAAGATGATTATTAGCATGTCATATAATTGCTTAAGCATGTAATGAAACTATATAACGTATACAATATTCTTCGTACTGAAATCATTTACATCAATCATGCATTAGAAACTAATATTAAGATGGACATGATAAGCTTTGACTTATGAGCCTATTATTTTAACATTCCATGCTAATATGTACAATTAATCCACCTTTAAAGTTGCATAACTTATAAAAACGGCTATACAATTGAAGATTCACAATTTTAACTGAAAAGCGTCAATAAATGGTGACAAAGTTGACATCATTTACATCAATCATGATTGTATTGCTATACCCATGCGTTTTTCTTAATATGTTGTTTGTCTACATTCCCACACTGGGATGAGCATGATAGACGTTTGAAACAACATATAAATCAATCAATGATCGGAAATCATTTACAATGAATAACCTAACGTATAGTTGTCCTATTAATATGCACAATAAGTCCACCTTTGAAACTTAAATACTGGATAGTCAACATTATATTATACTTGCAAAGGTTTCAATTGATGTTAATTTTGCATATAAATAATCTTGATTATGGAGATAGTGGCCCAAGAGCTTCTCATACAAGGCCTTTAGGCGAGATTTAAATAGGCTCCCAATAATAATTCCAACGTTTTTCTGCTGTGAAAGGATATAAAAATGAGTCTTAACAAGCGTCGGTTGGCTAAAAAGGAAAAATTTTATTCCTTTCTTGATCAATTAAACACTAAAAAAGATGACTAGATTATCAAAATTAGAGTTGCTCAATTCTGGGAAGTCATCAGTTCAAGTTCAAGGGAGCTAATTAGTATAGATATGGTACTTATTGATGAAAGAGTATGTATATCTTTAACACAAAATATCATATCGTATATCTTCTATAATTTTCTGACATTTTTTTCCATTATATGATTTAGGGTGTTCTAAAACATGCCACCATGAAAAACACTTTTGGGCATAGATTTGTTGGATTGTTAATAGAAGGTGGTCTCCATGTCTTGAAGAACTTCTCTGTTGTGAACAACAAAGATCAATGGCGGGTTGTAGGTGATAATAAACTCATGATACAATTTTATTCAAGTACTATTGCAGAAGTGGTTCAAAAAGATGATGGCAAGATTTTGAGGCACAATTTTGAATTTATAGTATTCCACAAAATAGAATTGTGGATGGATAATCATTATGTTTTATCATGTACATATTCTATTTGATCTATCTATTGTATACAATTTAACCAACCATTTTATTCCCGAACATTAATTATATATAACATTGTACTAGATCTCATTGGTCAATAGCCAGTGAGGAAAATGTGCAAACTAAGACAATTCGGGAGAGAAAAAGGACTACTGAAACTATGATGATTGAGTTGGAAGACTTGAGTTAAATTTTTAATTGTTTTCCAGCAATGATTGTGTGCTTCCTTCAAATAATTTTGGTAATTTATGCAGAAATAAGAGAATTAAAGTGACACTGTGGGGTGAAAAGATAGAGGAACATAGGAAGCAAGTTGCATCATTGGATGGAGATATGCGGATTATAATTGTCATATCAACCATTGTGGAAAAGTTCCTAGGTAAATGATTATTAATAATCAAGGTTAAAGAAATTAAAATAGTTTTGTCTAATAATTTTTCTCCTTGAAAATTCATATAGAACGCCCTTCTATATCTACATCTCCTTTGACAAGAATTTATATTAATCCAAATATTCTAGAAGTCGAAGAATATATGGAACAATTTAGGTCAGAGTTACATATAACCATACCTTAAATTGTATATTTTATAATTAAATTTTTGTCCAGAAACTAAAGCAGATACATTCATTGTAGGAAAAACAAGGATGATATGAAGATTGCCACTTTGGATGATACTTTCACCAGTATAAGTGTTATTGATATGCAAAATAAACATAAAAATATTATTGATTTGTTTGAATTTGTTGAAACCAACTATAGTGGGGTAAGTAAATAATTTCTAATTTCTATTTTAATATGAGTTGAAGAGTATAATTATTTTTAAAAAATACTAAACTTAATTATTGGACATGTTATTCAGTAATATACTTTCTTTTGCACTGCTAGAATATTGGATTTTGTAGCAACAAAGAAGTCATGGTATTATTACATGTCATGTGAATGCAAGACATAGCTTAGCAATTCTGGAGGCGGTTTTTATTGTCCCAAATGCGACATTACAACTCAAGAACCTATATCAAGGTACAAAATTCAAAAAAGAAATGTGCTCTTTTATACAAATTTGAATTAATAAAATTAACTATTATCTAAGTTCATATGATTTTTGTCTTGCATGTACTTACGACTACATTAAACCTTTATTAAAAGATATCGCATAGAAACTAAAGTTGAAGATGATGGCGGAGCAACAATTTTTAACTTATTTGGTAAAGAAGTAGAAAAGCTCATTAGTCAATCATGCAGCATGTTATATGATATTGAAGGATCAAATGATAAGGTAATTATTTTTGGGTAGTGATTTGAATGATTTTGACTACAATACTTATTTGGCTTGAATTTAACCTAATGAATGTGTGAAATTCCAAAGACCATTTCTCAACCAACCCTTCTTCCTAGCTCTTCTTCCTTGCCCACTTCCCTCTTTCCCTTTCCCTCTATTGTAATCATGTAGTAATTGTTTTTTGATGATTTTGAATTCAAAAAGTTCTACTTCCTTGAGTTAATGATTACCACTCTAGGTGGTTGTTTAGATCATCTATGTCATTCTCATGAATGGTTAATATACATCTATATAGCTATTAAAAAAATTCTTCCCCACATGGATAAATTTAGATATTAATAAAATTGTTTAATGGCAGGATAACAATGGAGGGCCACATATTCTTGCACTCATAAAGAATCTCATAGGAACTGGACATGTTTTTCAAGTGAAGGCGACACAATACAACAAAAAGACAAAGAGATAAACTTTCTCGATTTCACAAATTCATCCCCAGGATATATTGGACAACAAGGAAGACAAGGTTTACACTTTTCCATCAGCAATATATTCCAAGTTAAAAATGTTGCTACAAGAAAAATAGTGTAAATCTTTAAATATAAATTAATGCCAACAATCTAAATATTTTATAATTCAGGGGAAAGAAAATGGTGTGACACAAGAAAAGAGTTCAGAGACAAAGGGGGTTGTTGCCAAAAGAAACAAAAGCATGAATATTGACGAGGAAGAAGAGATACTTCCCAACACAAATTAAAATGGTGAGGCAACCATCATCAAGAAAGCCAAACTAAAATAAGTGTATTATTTTTTATTACTAAAAGTGAATAACATTGTACTTATATAAAATGTTTGACTAACATATTATTTTCCAAAGGGCTCATTAACCGGAAGAAAGTGATGAAGAATAGTATCGATTGTGACAATCAGGTGAAGACAAAAATCCACAAGTGGACTACATCAATTAGTTTCCAATGTAAGCAATGTGTGTAAAATAGTTGAATAGGTCAAATAACATAAGTTTGCAATATTTATGAAATATCTACTTTTCTATAGTGCTAAATTTAATGCAAAAGTTATATTAAATATCTTCTTTTCTATATTTTGCTCACATCCACGAAAAAACTAAAAAAATAAAATTGATCATTTGATTATTTGACCAACTTATTGTAAGACATACGTATTTAACTCCTTTATTTTGAATAGAAAAGACAATTCATTCAATTAACATGCTAAATAATATGGTTATTTCACAAAATCATTAACCCTTTAAACTTAAAAAAAAGACATGCACTTCAAACCACATAGTAGCTTAAAACCCAAAAAAAAAAAAATAAACGTTCTTCACTAAAAGGATTTAAAAAGATAGACTGCACATTAAAAATTCAAGTACATATAATTATTAAGTTGATTTCATATGAAATAAGGTTATAAAAAAGATGCTACCATAAAGTTTGTAGAAAACAGTACAATACAGCACCAACAACAACATATAAAACAAAATATTGATACTTAATAACCGAGAAGTGATAGCTATCGTGCAATGCACGAGTAAAAAAACTTGCATATATATATTTTCAACGTGTATTTGTCATATAGACAATTTTTAATATGTGGTGCTAATGAGACTTACGAGAGTATGTACTTCTAAGAATATGATATAGGTTTTGTATCTTGAGTGATATTACAAGTTGCACTAACCCTACATTATCAAGATTGGTAGAGATTTTGTAAGATTGTTTCATATTCTATTTTTGTGATTGACAATTTCTTAGAATAGCACATTCATTTCAAGACAAGGATAGTGGCAATTTTGTAATGAGCAATTTTGTTTGAGATTACAGGCGATATTCTTTTCCAATAAAGCAAGCTATCCGTAAGGAAAAGAATTTTAAATTGGAAGTCACAAAAGAAAGAAGTTGCAAGCGGTCAATTTACATTAAAGTGCAGCAGCCACAAAGGGAAGGAGTTTTAAACGAGCGGTCAGTTACACTGAAAGCAGATGTCGTTTAAAGATGGGAAGCACAACGGCTAGGAGAATAAGTGTTACGTGGTGTCCCAAATTTCAAGTTATAGCTCGTGTCGTGACGTGACTTTTCGATTGCTTTGTCTATTCGGTTCCTTTGTCGGTTTTGGAAGCTCATACTTTATTAAGCATTATGAAGCTAATTTGTGGATCATTATTTGGATGAATTATGACTCAACCGTTGGTATCCTTCTCCTTCATTGTGAGAGTTTCAATCCGGCATCCTATCAATTGGATATCTCTAGCGAGCATATCTGTAGGGAAGTCACTATTCGTGAGTGTCTTTAGACACGCTCCTTCATGGCCATTTGTGAAGCATTTGTGAATCATTCACCTCTTCTATTCCACATCTTTTTGTATGAGAGTTATGAGTGTTTTTATTCTTTTGATCTTCTTTCTTTAAGATTTTTATCTCTCTTTTTGTATTGATCTTATTTGACTCATCTTTGAGATTGTTTTGTACTCTCTCATATTATAGTGAATCTTTGTGTCATTGCCGTCGCCCGTTGTTTTCTCCTGAGGTGGGTTTCTACCCAAAATATTGTGTGCTCACTGTTATAGTCTTGATCTTGGTTTATATTCTTGAATATCCGCATTCTTCTACGCTTTCGTATATATATCGCTAAATTTATTATAATTATTTTTCTTAACAATAACTCCATCGGTTAAAAAAGATTCCAAGCTATCTATTACGAAACTGTATGAAGTGCAAGAGCGTCAAGAAAACAAGCTATTGCGTCTAGTTCTTGTATTAGTTCTTGCATTCTCAAGTTATTACGGACTTGTAGCAAGAAAGTAAAGGGTCCCTACCCTGTCAGTGAGTGATACACGACAAGTGTGAGGAAGTGCCATAAAAAAGAGAGTGATCTTTAAGTGGCTTGTCAAAGCCCAAAGGGTTGGTTAAGTGAACAATCATTGTAACTGTTAGGAAATTAGAGCGGTAATAATAGCGGAAGCGATAGGATGAAACAGATATTCAGAAATTCAAACCAGAATAACAGGAACAAAACAGCGACACACAAGATTTACGTGGAAACCCAAAACTGGAGAAAACCACGGGTGGCAACACCGACACAAAATCCACTATCATATGAGTTAGTACAGAATGATCTCATTCCCAATACAGAGATCAACAACAAGAGAGACACAGATCTCAAACACCCAAGAAAGAGATCAATTACAACGAAAATCTCTCAATACTAACTCCCAACAAAAAGTGGAATAGAAAAGGGAATTGCCCACAGGCACTCCCAAGTTGCACCGCATCAAACAAGGTTAAACACCCTAGTATTTATAGGGAAGCCCCACAGGTACCAAGGGTTCAATCCTAGCCGCAAACATATGTCTTGGCCACCAACCATCAACTTTCCAAAAAAGGAAAAATCTTCAACCCAAAGTATGGAAATAATATAATTTCCATAATACAGAAGATCTCAAACACACAACATGATCTTGGATGCCAAGAAATAATCTCACAAAAGGAAATAACTTTATTTATTTCCAAAACCGGCAAAGGAATTTGGGACAAATCCCAACAAACTCCACCTTGGACCAAATTCCTCATCCGTCAACGATCCACGCCTTTCTTTTGGTCTGCTGCCCATTGTTCGTCAGTTATCTTCTCGGGTTTTACGTGAGGTCCCTTCAGAACCTTCCACAACCGTGCTGAATGAGAACTGCTCTCATCTGCACCTTCCAGAGATTAAAACTAATCTCCCATCGAATTTCTGAATATCTACCCTCATGATAGAAGACATCCTATAACCAGAGCTCTGATACCACTTGTTAGGAAATTAGAGCGGTAATAATAGCGGAAGCGATAGGATGAAACAGATATTCAGAAATTCAAACCAGAATAACAGGAACAAAACAGCGACACACAATATTTACGTGGAAACCCAAAACGGGAGAAAACCACGGGCGGCAACACCGACACAAAATCCACTATCATATGAGTTAGTACAGAACGATCTCATTCCCAATACAGAGATCAACAACAAGAGAGACACAGATCTCAAACACCCAAGAAAGAGATCAATTACAACGAAAATCTCTCAATACTAACTCCCAACAAAAAGTGGAATAGAAAAGGGAATTGCCCACAGGCACTCCCAAGTTGCACCGCATCAAACAAGGTTAAACAACCTAGTATTTATAGGGAAGCCCCACAGGTACCAAGGGTTCAATCCTAGCCGCAAACCTATGTCTTGGCCACCAACCATCAACTTTCCAAAAAAGGAAAAATCTTCAACCCAAAGTATGGAAATAATATAATTTCCATAATACAGAGGATCTCAAACACACAACATGATCTTGGATGCCAAGAAATAATCTCACAAAAGGAAATAACTTTATTTATTTCCAAAACCGGCAAAGGAATTTGGGACAAATCCCAACAAACTCCACCTTGGACCAAATTCCTCATCCGTCAACGATCCACGCCTCTTCTTTTGGTCTGCTGCCCATTGTTCGTCAGTTATCTTCTCGGATTTTACGTGAGGTCCCTTCAGAACCTTCTACAACCCGTGCTGAATGAGAACTGCTCTCATCTGCACCTTCCAGAGATTAAAACTAATCTCCCAATCGAATTTCTGAATATCTACCCTCATGATAGAAGACATCCTATAACCAGAGCTCTGATACCACTTGTTAGGAAATTAGAGCGGTAATAATAGCGGAAGCGATAGGATGAAACAAATATTCAGAAATTCAAACCAGAATAACAGGAACAAAACAGCGACATACAAGATTTACGTGGAAACCCAAAACGGGAGAAAACCACGGGCGGCAACACCGACACAAAATCCACTATCATATGAGTTAGGACAGAACGATCTCATTCCCAATACAGAGATCAACAACAAGAGAGACACAGATCTCAAACACCCAAGAAAGAGATCAATTACAACGAAAATCTCTCAATACTAACTCCCAACAAAAAGTGGAATAGAAAAGGGAATTGCCCACAGGCACTCCCAAGCTGCACCGCATCAAACAAGGTTAAACAACCTAGTATTTATAGGGAAGCCCCACAGGTACCAAGGGTTCAATCCTAGCCGCAAACATATGTCTTGGCCACCAACCATCAACCTTCCAAAAAAGGAAAAATCTTCAACTCAAAGTATGGAAATAATATAATTTCCATAATACAGAAGATCTCAAACACACAACATGATCTTGGATGCCAAGAAATAATCTCACAAAAGGAAATAACTTTATTTATTTCCAAAACTGGCAAAGGAATTTGGAACAAATCCCAACAAAGAAGATGTTGGAAAGAGAACACGAAATAACTCAAGAGAGAAATAGATAGATAGTATTATGTAACAAGAAGGAAAGGGTACAAAAATACAACTTGAGTTGATAGAGATGAGAGCTCAAGAGGGAGATTGGGAAGGGAGAGGAAAGTTAAGAGAGAGAAGCAGGTGTTGCATACACTGTGCGGATGCTTATGTGAATTTTTCAGGATCAAGGTATTTTAATTTTCCTAAATTCAAAAAAAAGCTGAAATTGTTATAAAAATACCAGATCGGACGAACTTCCCTCAAGATACGATTAATTAAGATTGAAGTTCAGATTATTTTTTTGAGATTCAAATCGGAATATTATCTTTTGGCTTTCAATTGGATAATTTTGCATCGGATCGAATTTTCATCGAATTCAGATTATACTATTATCCCTAGTTGAAGTTGGATCTAAGTATGGTGAGAGAGACGTGTAAATGCCTCTTACACAGAGGCCAGAGTTGCTTGTTCGGAATGATTATTGGTTATCGATATTTTTCTCTTTTCCAACTCATTTTTGTGAACAGGGTACAATGAAAATAAAAATAAAAATAGAACTCATTTTTGTGAAAAGCCCAATTGTTTTCTTAAGTTAATGGTCCCAAATCTAAGAACACATAAGTTTTATATGTATTATTATAACATGCCTACTCGTTGAGTTTGAACTTTATTTAACTCTGGCTAATAAATTGAGGGCTATATAAAAAGTCAGAGTTATACTAAATACTTATGCTTGAGCTAGGGTTAGGTTTACTATTTGTTTTTGTTATGCAATCTAACGAAATATTCGTGAATACTGAATTAATTATGAAAATAAATAAAATGAACCAATATAGTAAAGAGTTATAATATAATTGTTGTGAAAGAACTAATTCAACCGAATCATTAAACTAATAATTGAATATCTATGATTAGGATATTAAGTTTATTATTTATTCCTTAATGCATGATAACTCAAATAAATATTGAAACTGATATCTAAAAGTTCATGAATGGATTATGTTATGTACTTTTAACACATAACTAGTGTTATATCCCTTGCTATGCAAGGTCTTGAGTTAATTTTGTTATTAAACAATAATTAAAATATATTGATTTATTAAAATAAGCTAAATTTTATATGATAGAATAACTATTATGCTATCGGAATTGTTTATAGAAGCATAGGTTTTCTCTTGTTTTCAATTACATTACTTAAAATTATATTTTTTAATATTAAAATTATTTATTTAATTAGGTTAATTTTTAACCTTTAATATGCAAGTTATAATCTTGTCATTTGATGCATTATATATTTTTTTCAATATGATTTAGTTAAGAATATGTTGCTATTCTACTAATTATTGCATAAATTATTTATTAAGTGGTTTCATTAAGTGGTCAATTCTTTTAATTTAATGTAGCATTGTGTTAAATTAACTTTACTCTTGTGTGGCTATTCAAATACCTATGTAGTTAGATTTTGTAAAATTAAATTTCATTCGTAAAGTAATAACATATATAATAACATATAGTGAATCCTAATTTTTTTTTTTCTTTTGAAGGTTAATAAATCATAGTTAATAACATTAATGTTAATTAATATGAGTCACCTAATCTCTACCAATTAGAACTTGCCAATTCATTGTTTTATACCACATTAGCTTACCACATGTCATTCATGCATGATTTGTATCCAACTTTTAATTAATATATATATATATATATATATATATATATATATATATATATAATATTAATTGTGGTGTAGGTATATTGATAATAAGATTGAGACAATTGATTCTATTATTATTAGTACTCGATTGGACCTCTCTAATTTATGAATGAAAATTGTTGCGTTGTTAATCATCATCATCATCATCACTTCCCAATGTGGGTCCCGTTTTCGCGGGGCCTGGAAAGATTCAGATGTAGGCAGCTCTACCACTACCGGCATTCGTGCCCGTGACGAGGCTGATTCCAATAGACCCACAAAATAAGATTTTGTGAAAACATTTTATAAAAGAGGATTTTGTGAAAACATTAAATGGAAAAACTAGGGATATGCATATAAAGCAATCGGTCACGACCATTTAAACAACTGTACAAAAAGTAGAGGAAGGTACTGTACCTTGTGGAGGTAGACAAATAAAGTCTCTTCCCAGATGACTGAACTACCTGCATACAACACGACAAACAGAAACTCTCAACAAAAACTTGGGAACGAAAAGTTTGTAGTGGTCCTAGTCAATTTGGACTCTGGATTAAATGCGGATCGGTTATTTTGGATTTGGATTTGAAAAATATTAAACTCTAACTTTAAAGTTTTCGGTTCAGATTAGATCCAACGACTTAGAAGTGTTTTTTAATTAATTTATTTTTCCTATAAAAATAATGTAAGAATTAGTATAATTTTTTTTGAAAAAATAAAAAAAATCTAACTCCAGTAACTTCTCCACTAAACCTAAGACTCATTTACTTTTCATATCGTATTTTCTCGATCAACAATAAAATGAAGAAAAAAAGAAAAGAAAATTGCATACACATATAACCAAAATTCATACTAAATGCACTTGACAATGTTGATATCATTCTTCCCGACGGGTGTTTTAACCACGTGAAGCTCCTTTTTTTATCCATCTATACTACTTTACATAGTAACGCACTGATTTTATTATACGACGAAAACTTAGTTTGTCAAAGGAAAGGCCAAAAAATATTAGTGATAATGCGTTATAATGAAAATGTTGTAGCAATAAAGTATAGCAATGGATAAGGAAGATAGATATGAAAATTTTAAAAGAATGTGGAAACATATGAATTTTGCTCTTTTTAAGTTAGATTTTAACGGTTATGTATACTGATTAAAAGACAAACAGTCAACATATATATTGGGTAAATACAACTTTTGCATAAAAATACATATATTGAAAAATCAGTCTAATCCAAATGGGTTGAGCGCAACCCTAATGGGCTTGACCCAAACGGGTTTGGGGCCCAAAATTTTATCCAAGGCCGTAATTTTTTTGGATGGATTCGGATCGGATTATTAGATCGGGTAAATTTTTACGAGGTCAAGTTTGTACTACAATATGAATGAAACTATCTAAAGACTGCTAATGGAGTTTCGATGTAGTTGTTAAAAATGATGTTTACGGTATATAGGGTTGTAATTTTAATTTGATTTTCCCTCTATTCTATATGTTATATTATATTTGTAATATATTATTCTTTGTGGTTTCTCTGAACCAAAAAAAATAAAATACAAGACTATTAACTTTTTTTTTATAGTAAATGCATGAGATAATGTGAGCAAGGAATATTATTCCACTCTGCATGAACGGATATCAATTATCATGTTTATTGTTGAGTTATGACATATATTTACTTAAATTATTTTACATGATCCCAGGCAACACTGATCCATAGGCCTTTTTTTTTATATTTTAAAAAATGGCATTCCAAGAATATTGCTTAAAAAAAATAAAAAATTCCTGAGTAATAGTTGTGGGCTACGACTATGTTGGCTATTATGTGAAGTCCAATGTTTGAATACTGATCATGCGTAGCCTCATGTTCTGGCAGTAAACTTAGACTCAATAAACACAATTTTGGATATAAAGATGAATATTTTAACTCCGAAGTACTACTATAAAACACATTAATTGCATTTTTAAGGTAAATTTTTGATAATAAAGTATCGGAAGAGATATACATATTACGGGCCAAGTTCAATTTATCATATAAAAAAATTCAACCCGCTTCAACCAAATTCAACCCACTCCAACCTACTTCAACCCACTTTGTCCTTTTATCCACTCCAATTTACCCACGAAAAGAACAGGCCCTAATTATGTTGTTGAGTATTCAACTCGTAGGAAAATACATTTGATGGTGCATGATTTTGACTAAGAAACTCCCACATTACTCATCTTCTGTTTATTCATCCAATCAAGAAAAAAGTATGAAAAAGCGAAGAAAAAAGATTAATTTCAAGAAATAACTAATACCAGCTCTCTAAGATATTATGTCTACAAATATGTAGTTAGCTAATAAACTAAGATGCTTTGTATGACATATATTCAAGATGCTAATTTTAGGAGACAGGTTTATCATTTACTAGCTTTCTTTGGTAAAAATTAATGGGATTAATATATCTATGCGAATGAAAAGGACTTTCAACCCAGATTATATTATATAGATTGAATAGATTACACCTATTGAGATCATAGGTGATTAATTCTGCTGGGTCTTAGACATAGTTTTACTATTTCATAAGAACATTTTTGTAGTGATCTCTCATCAGTAAGTGTTCGCTATCTTATATACATATGTAAACAAAATATGTGATGTATAAAAAGAAAGACTACACAAATAATCTATTAAAAGATCAGAGGATGATTCCACGTAAATAGAAGTGTGAAATTGTCTCGTACTTTCTTTACGTACGTATACATGTTCTTTACAACCAGTAGTTTTCATTTAGACCATATACTAGACAATCTCTTGGGGTAGGGCATCGGTAAGGTTGTATCCGTGTGATCAAAAGGTTACTGGGTTCGAGTCTTAGAATTAATCAGCAACTGACAAAGTTGTGTTAGGCTGCCTACAATTCATCCCTTGGGGTGGGGCCCTTTCCTGAATTCTGTGTGAATGCAGAATATTTATGCACTGGATTATCCTTTTACTAGACAATCTCTTGGACCTTTTTTATTAAAATTTTAAGGGGAAAAACAAACTTCCTAGGCACTATTATACAGCAGTCACATGCGAATTATATATCTCGATTTAATTTTTCCTTTTTAGTGATGACCTAATAACTAAGGAAGATAATAATGGTTAAAAATGATAATATAAACTTGAATACGTACAGAGGCAGCACACTTAGCGGGAAAATCGCATGTTTCTACTGCATGATCCCATGTTCTACTCACCATGCACTAGCAGTAGTACTAGCTAGCCTTTTTCTGACCAAAACCAGCTCGATACCAAGAACAAAATCAACAATTTCAACGTTTTAGGAATCTTTTCATTTTCATTTTGTTCCTTGATGGATATATCATTATTGCAAAATTCACAACTTTCTTTTTTCCTCCTTTATCCCCTGCCTCCAAAAATATTTAGGCTCTGTTTGGATTTTAAAAAATTTGGTGGAAAGTGTGTTTTGGTTTAGAGAAAATCACAAATGAAAAAACAAAGCATGGAGAAAAATTAGATGAAAAGATCGTTAGAAACAAGTGATAAAAATTTTCCGCATAAAATTGTGAGGAAAGTTTGGGAAAAGTTACAAAAGAATTTCCGATCTCCTCCAACCTTGCATTGCTTAGACGATATCAATATGGTTTAAGTAATTCATAAACATTCAAATTTTTCAGCCAAATTGTTGTATTTTTTCCTTAATCCAAACAAGAGAAAAAAAATCACTTTCTCCCAACTTCTTTTTCCTTCACATTTTTTTCTTTCAAATTTTCTTTCCACCAAATTTTCTAGGGACCAAACAGAGTCTTAGTTTTTTTTCTCGAAAAGATGCAAAATTAACTTATGATATATCAAGGTTATATCTCATGTAAGCCTCTTAATTTCTTGCCATTCTTGCAGCGATTTATTGAACTCTAATTAATTAGTCTCTATTTGACATTTCTTCACTAAAATTAACTTGATATACTAGTGAATGTTGGTGGAACTTCTAATTGCTGGTATGTAAGATTTAGTATTAGGTCCTGTTCTTTTCGTTGGTAAATCTAAACTTTCCAACCTCAATGAACTTTAACCCACATCAACCCACTTCAATCCACTTCATAAATTTTAATTAAAAAAATACCAACTTTAATAAGCTTCAACCCACTTGACTAACTTCAATCTACTTTTCACTATTTTAATCATCTTCTACCCATCATACAAACCTGTTTCAACCAACTTCAATTCACTTCAACCTACTTCAACCAATTTCAACCAATTTTAACCCACTTCCACCGATCTCAACCAAATTCACCTATTTATCAACCTATATTTTCTAACAAAAAGAGCAGGCCCTTAGCGGGCACTTTAAATAATGATTATGGACATACAATGAACAGCGACCAAACAAATTGATTGTGTTAGCTAGGAATGCTAGTTTGCTTGTTTGTTTACGCATCTCAATCAAGCAATAAAACCCAACAGTGACTTACAAAGGTTCAGTGGTTGTCAACTCCATAGATTGGTGAAATGTTTACATATTGTGTGTTGTTCTAAGTTGTCTGGTGGTTAGAATAAGAATTTTGGACACCAGTATGAAAAAGTTGATAAGCCTAACTTTTTGACGCTTAACATATGGAGTGTTTCACCTTTTTTTTTGGGGGGGGGGGGGGGGGGGGGGGGTTTACAAAGTACCAAACTTTATTGATATCGGCTAAGGGCAAGGGAGGGTGAAATATAATCCTAGAAAGAGATTGGAAATAAGGCCTAAAATTTGGTAAATGATTTGGTCACTTGTGGAAATGGAAAGGAATGGAATCAAAAATGAAATCAGGAGGATAGGAATGGTTTTTTGTTCTTGATTCAACTTATTTGGTTCAATTTAATTATTAACACAATGTAAGTTAAAAATGATACATAAAAATATGGGTTTATGTGAACCCAAGAGGTTTGTGAAGTTTACTAAAGAATTCATACCTTTTGGAGTAAGCATTCCATCCGAAATATGATTTTAGATTTAAAAAATTACCCAAATCAAACATACATTTGCACACCTAAAACCCAAAAAAACCTTGGACCAAACGTGGATTTAGCAGAAGCCGTGAAGTTCAAGGAGATTTTAGACTAGTAGATCAACATTTCAAATGATATTTAAAATGAGGCCTAAAATTTTAGATCAAAATTTATCTAAATTCTAAACAACTTTTAATATCTACAAAGTTTTGAGGTTTTTCTGTGTAATTTTAATTTTTTAAATGAATAACTACTATCTTGAACTCCTATAATAGCTACCATGCATGATTTACTACTTAGCCGGTGAACGTAATAGTTGAAATATGGCAAAATTAGAATGCAAATGTTGTCGATAATGAATATTCTATATGTTTTTTTTTTTTTCTAAATTACTATTGTAACACAGCAGTAAAATTTTCTTTGTCATGAAAAATCACTATTCTTAAATGAATGCCTGATATTTAATGGGAAAAGGTTGCATTGTCATTGTATAACAAATAAAAATATAAAATAATTTTGCTATAAATTAATTTAAAACTAGTATGTTTTTCCTGCATAATGCACAGGACAATTTTTGGCATCAATAAATATCCTTATTATGTGTTGGTTGCTTGAAAGATTGATTTATTTGGACAATATAGTGCTAAAATCTTTGTACTATAACGCATTTTTTCTGGGTTATAAGTTATAATGCATTATTAAAATATAATGTAATGTCTTCTAATATCATGTAATAATAAGTATGGATTTTTTTTCCAAAAAAAGTAGATCACGTGTCAAAACATTAGAAGGTTTTATTTTGTTTTCCTACACCCATGCGATCCATGAAAAAATTTTGAGCTTTCTTGTTGTAATATTTATATGTAAAAAGTATAATAAAATATATTCGTAATACGTGTAATTTGTAGAAAAATTGCTCGAGCCTCTGCAAAAGAAAGTTACAATAATTTTTTTAAAGTTAAGTGGAAAACCCTCACCTAAAAATTATTTACAAATAGAAAAAAAGAAAAATTAATCTATAATCTTAAACTAATTGTGATTTTTCACTACGTTTCTAAAGAAGTTATTAGGTACAATAGTTTTATGTAATTTCTTAATTATTTATTATTTATGTAATACATTATTTGCGATTAGGCCTCATGGTTGTTGTTGTTTTTATTGTTGTTGTTGTTGTTGTTATTGTTGTAGTAGTAATAATAGTAATAACAATTATAGATTTCAAAATTTTTTTATGATTTCTTCTTAATGTGTATTTATAATAAATAAGATCCATAACTATCAACATAAAATAACTATATCTCTAAATTCCATATTTATAATAGTTAAAATCTTTTATTTTTTATTATTTTAATTAGGTGGTTTAGAGATAGGTTTGGAAATATGTTAGGAAAAATTCAAACCTCTAAAAATTTGACACATGCCCCATATATATATATGTGTGTGTGCGCGCGTGCGTGTCGATATATGTATATATGTGTGTGTGTGTGTCTCTCTCTCTCTCCCCCCCCCTCTCTCTATACATGATATAAACGTACATTGACACACATATTAAAATTTGTTGATATGGCAAATATACATGAATAAAAGAGTGTCGTATGTGTGGCTTATAAGAGTTATACTCCTAAGTGTGTGATATGATATAAACAAGTAGGTAAGCCCTGCACTACATGCGTGGCTATAAAAAGTACAAATAAATGACATGAAGTTATGATAAAAAGGACATAGCTACAATTTTGACTCACAAGTTGGGGTCTATATCTTTCTCATTAACTCATGAGCCAATTTCTTGACTCGCAAATTTCACTCCGTATAATGCAAAAATCACAATTTTGACTTACAAAATAAAATAATACTCATATATATATATATATATATATATATATATATATATATATATTTTTCTACAGCACGTAACTTTCCTTTTGAAGTCAAAAAAAGAGGAAAAACTAATAAAAACTTAAAAAAATAAAAAATCAAAGAAGAAAGGGCCATCAGCCAACTCGCAGGATATATTGCTCGACTCGAACGTTGCAGATGTCACAGGCGATTCGGCCCGGCTCCCCATGCACGCGAGCCGCGCGGTGCACATGGTCTTCGGGTATGGATGCAAAGGACTTGATGGAAGAGTAGTATTAGAGCAGAGCCAACGGTTGGCTTGCCCGAAGAGAGGGAGAGAGGCAAGCGAGGAGAGAGAAGCCTCGGCAATTTACAGGGATTGCCTCGTCATGCACAGCTCGCAGGGTGCGTCGGCCCAGGGAGGAAGCTTGTGAGTTTTTTTTGTTTGTTAAAATATTTTTTTATTACTTCTTTTTTTAATTTGAAAAATAAAGTTGTATTATGGAGTGGGTTCATGTATATTATTTTATTTGATGAAGCAAAGTTGTGAGTTTTTACTGAAGAGAGTGAGAATCATGAGACAAAAAATTAAAGAGAATATTGATGTAGCAGCAATAGACCCCACTAATGAGTAAAAACATCCGCTCATCGCTGGATTTGCTCGTAGATAACGCTTGCAGGCTCGAATGCTGCAGATACCACAGGCGGCTCAGCCCAGCTTCCGAGGCACACGAGCAGTGCATGTGGTCGCAACTGAATTGATGGAAGGGTAGCATTAGATCACATCACATCACATCGCAATGGCTTAGAGTTATGGGCCAAAGGTCATCCATCAAGCAATGGAAGATGATGTCCCGTACGCCCATCATCTCTCTCACGTGCAGTACCCTTTCCCTTCAGCTTCAAGACATTCAAGTACTATCTTTAGAGGCTCATGTGATTATTTTGTTTTTCTTATTTTAGTGACGAGTGAAAAGATCGCAATGAGTAGAGAACTGGTAGAAGTTGGAGTTTTCTGAATTTGGTCCATATATTTTTTATATATATTCTTATAATAACTTATTTGAAATTAATTAAACGGTCCTTAAATTTGACCAATTTTTTTGCAAACTTGACTCACTTATAAAAGAGGAATAAAAGAGGGAAAAGTGGGTTAAAGTCATCTCAGTCTCAGAAATCATATTTTTTTCATTATAATTCTCATCTCTCCATAATTATAGTTCTGCAACAAAAGAACTAGTCATAAATGAGAGTGTTGGCACAAACCAAGATGCATTAAATTTTCAAATTTCAAACGTTACAATGTAAATATAAAAAATTAGATCCAACTATTTAAAATTCAAAATAATCCACAATATTGATTGATTGCGATATAGAAAGAAAAAGGACAAAAAAAAAAAAAAACAGAGACCTTTCATAAACTAACGATATAGAACATGAAAAATACAACAGCTCATCTTGTAGGCTCTGAGCAAACAAACCGTTCCTCATTGACCACTCAGATTTCTTGGATCGGGCCGATCCTGTCCCAGTACATAACGGCATGCTGGCGCAACCCTAAATGAAACCTAGCCCAAAGTCTTTTCTGGGCTGACCAGCCCAATCCTGTGATTTTGGTTGTCTTCCCAGTGTTTTCTTTTATTTTGGAAAAAGAGAAGGGGGGGGGTTTCTTCAGTAATGGACCAAAATAATGACCAATGAATGCCCTGTCAATTGTTACAGATATGATCACAGCTAAAACGACTTAGATTTATGTCAAAAAAAACAGCAAGTACAAAATACGAAAAATAAAATACCCTCCAAAATATATGAAGAATGGCAGCTTTCAACTTAATCATACAGAATTTGAGAGGAGCTTCTCAGAGGTACAAAAAACCGAGGACAATTAAGATGGGATACGTGATCACTACTTTCCAACTGGTCAACATATATTTTCCCGAATATGATCCTTTTTATCGCGGCACGCTAAGACCAAGCTCTGCAAGTAATATCATGGTCATTAGAAACAGATCATAATCAAGGATTAAGAGAAACTGTATAAGATAGTTTAAGATAACATATAAGTTAAATGCACTCCAGATTGATATGGGGCCCCAGTCCCCCTGATATGCCATCTTACCGCCTTTTCTTCTTTTTTTCCTTTTTTTTTTTGGGGGGGGGGGGGGGGGGGGGGGGGAGGAAAGCACACTATATGTGTAGACCCTACAACCATGCCATTCAGCATGAGTCCTAGCAAGGTTCATTTTAGGCTGAAATCAGGTTGATGGAAATTTCCGGTTAGGCCATTTTTTTGTTTGTTGTAAACAGGTCCATAATTAATTCAAATATACAATACCAGTCGAAACAGTTTTGGTCTAGTTTGGTCTGAGCAGATCAGTTGGGTTAAGGTAAAAAATGGACCACCCTATTCGTATCCTAGTCAAATCTGGTCTTGGGGTATCAAGTTTGGTCGCGTATGATTCATGTTCAATACAGTTTTGCCTGTTATATGTATGGTTCCACAAAGGGTCATATCACTCTGCTTGTCTTTGTAAAAGCTGCATAGCCCTCCTCGTCCTAAGCAATAAGGTTGTTTCGGAGAGACCCATAAAAAATCTTTGGAAATCAAAACTTTGAGGGGTCAAGAATCAAGTATTTTTCCAATAAAACAAGGATGCAACTTGAAAATCAGAGACTACATCAGTTCAAACTGTCTCGAGAAAAGACACAACATCACGAGTCTGAGGCGGCCTGCAAGTAATACCTCACATATCAAGCACAAAAGTTAAGAAAGCGCTGCCATCTAACCATTGAAACACCAAAATTTTCATTTCCCACCATAAAAAGTCACCTTTGCCTATTTTGAAGCTTATGAAGAATCATTTGCACTGAAGAGAGGGGGCGAGAGCCTGGAGGAGAGATGATTGAACTGCGAGCCTCATTACAATAATTCCAGGACACTAAGGGAATGCCTGGAAGTTTAGAAGATCTTTTTCTTGAGAGGAATATAAGCACTGAGAAATAGTATAACCAATCTCGCATAGCAAAGGGTTATTGGCTATTGCTCTGTTCAACTGACTAAGCCCTAGCCCTAAGCAAGTAATGGAACACACTGACAAGCCACTAGCAAATGTCAAATTAAGAACAAGGAGGTTCTAAATTTCAATTTGCAAACTACATGGATAAAATGAATCCACAATTTCACAGTGCACATATAACGTCTTCATACTTCAAAAAATGACGCCGCCTTCCGTCCTCTTCTCTGTCATTCTATATGTCACAACTCACATGTATTTTGATCTTCCGGTATCAAGAAACTGCTCAAACCACAGACAAATCCTTGAGCAGAAAGACTAAAAGAAAGACATCCCAACAGAGACTCCAAATACATATACAAGCAGATGGAACTGGAATTCTCCAACACTTCAAGTTCAAGGGATGCTAAAGAATTGATATCTCAGTATTCAACGGATGTCTTGTGGCTCTAAACAAGAGTCTATCCTAAACATCTCAGCGTTCGATGCCTCATGGACAAAATAAAGTTTAACGCAAATTGACATAACACTAGTTATTGCAGTATTTATGCAATGCCATTCACACAATCCAGTCATCTTAATGTAACCCCATGGATATCTAAACCACTCCCTGTAAACTTCCAACCAAATCAAGGACTTCAGTTGTCCTCCCTATTCTTACTTTGCCCACATCCCTAATCTCAATCCTTTAACCCATCATCTCCAGAATCTTCATTCCCCTCCTCCAGCGCATAAGAAACATAAAGAAATGAACGGGGGTCCTAAAAGCATCTCATTCGATCATACATGAACTAGCCACTAGAGCTGAAAAACAGGTCGGGTTAGGTTGACCCACTTAATAAACGGATCAATTTCGTGTCGATGTTGAAAAAAGGCTAGATTTGCCCGAAATTGAAAAATAATATGTTTTCATACTAAACGGTCAAATCATGTTGACTTCGGGACGAAATCGGTTCGGTTCAGGTCGGGTTCGGGTTTTTCTCAGTAACTTCGGGTCGGGTTCGTGTTGTGTTATCGTGTCGGGGCAGGCATTCCCAGCTCTACTAGCCACTATAACTAATATTGATAGACAAGGAACAATCCAACCCAATAAGAACAGAATAAGTTCCCCCAATGAACAAAATCGAATTAACACAGTCAAAGACAGGGAGTGAGATCAAAGAATCAAACAATACAAAACTCGAGGACATTCAAGCAAACAGATGATTCAGAAAAAAGCAACAAACTTCTAAAATGCAAAACTAGGCATTATATCACATCAAATTAGGAGCAATTATGACATGACAAAGATCAAGTTGCTTACAAGATTGTAATTGAAAGAAATAAATTGGGAGAGCATATCAAACTCCTGGATTGGCACTGCAGAGCATACCCTGAGACAACGACCTGGAGCTGCAGGAATCGATCCCCAGGCACGAGGTGAGCCGGGCCGAAGACACAGCTGAGTGAAGTGGGAGCAGCGATTGGAGAGAAACCATTGGAGATAATGACCTGAAATCAAAATTAAAGGTCAAAAATCCAGTCTTGATGACGAAATTGAAAAGGGGTTTTGATGGGTTTTCTTGTGGGAAGTTACTCACCTTTGAAATGTGGGACAGGAGAGAGAAAGCCGTGGAGAAGGGGCGGAGTTGGGCGTGGGTTTTTGAGCAAATGTGGATTTGAGGAGGTTGATGGTTGGCCTGGAGAGAGAACGACAGCGAGACGCCATGGCAGCCAAAAAGGAAGGCAGAGGAAGAGGGACTGACGCTAGGGTTACTGCCGCAGTTTGCTCCTCCCAAGGGTTTTGCATACAAATTCAGAAGTTCTCTGCTGTGCTTCGCTACAGGACGTCTGAGAAGTGACACAAGACTTACCACTCTTAGGTTTTGGTATCTGTTTTTTCGGTGAAATGTTAATCCAATACAATTATCGATCCGAACTGAATACGAAAATAATAAGTGAGTTTGATAAAAAAAATTTAATATGTTTAATTAAATGAGCTGACATATTTAATTTTTTTAATTAATTAAATTAGATTTAGGTTGAATATTTTGATTTTTGACATAAAAAAATACATATTTAACATGTTTAAGTAAATGAGTAAAATAGGTTGACCCATTTTGCCCATTTACCATATATTTTTTGGAAGAAATTATGAAAACATGAGATTTAATCAAGTCGATCTTTGTTTTGAAATTGTGAGTATTGTGAAAACACGGACAATGGTTACGTTATGATAATATATTGAACTCAAAAGATTGATTTATAGTAGTAGATAATCATATTTTAGTTAACCTACTTGACCTGTTTGACATCCCTTAGTTCCATTTCTTTTTTTTTTAAGTGGAAGAATGAAATTATTAATTTTCCTATTTAATGCAGTTTCTTTACAATGAAATTATGTGTTCAAATAGTCTTTTAACTTAGCATCTGCATTGATTTAAATCCCCCTTTTTTAACTAGTTAGTTAATATAATTTCATATTTTTAGTATCGATTTCTGTCTATTATAAAATAAATTGTCCATATAAAATACTAGGATTTGAAAACAATCATTATACCTCATTCATATTCTCATTTCATTCTACCTAAGCTAGATTAAGTGATCCTCACATTAGTTTATCAATTAAATTGATAAGCATGTACATAACTAAAATAAATAATTTTATAGGTTAAAAGAGGTAAATGCACTTAATTAGCACTGCAAGATACTTTAGATGATGGAGCCTCATATAGTCATATCAATCATATGACTGGCATAATATAGATTGGGGTAGATTATAATTGATGATATACGATTCTTTGAAATCTAATGGATTTTGGGGAGGAATAGTGGACTGTTGTCATATAACAATGTAAAAACTAATAGCAATGGTGCTCCATCAGCACTCGGGAATGCTCATATATTGAGTTTATGATTTTTAAATTAACTCTTAGGATGCTTGTTCATATAATATGGGCCCTATTAACCCATAGACTGATTCAAATATGTTGCCAAGGATTATGGGTGATTAATTTTAAAGATGTCTTATTATTGAGTTGCTGCATCAGCATATGATGCAATGTTCTGCGAGTTCAAAGTCTTCAAAGTTCGTTTATGAGCCCAGCCACTAACAATTCCGTTGTAGTCTAGATGGTTAGGATACTCGGCTCTCACCCGAGAGACCCGGGTTCGAGTCCCGGCAACGGAACATTTGTGTCTTCATCCCCCCAAAAAGAGATTTTAAGAATTTTCTCCCCTAGTTTTTAAGGTGTGATCATCTGAAATGGTATATTTTTGTTTAAATAATGGCACAATATATATCAAGCCCTCTTAAAAACAGCAGAGCAAATTGAAGGCATCAAAGCGGGAATAGGGAAAGCATCAAATTATTCAAGAGCGAAACTTTGTAAGTGCTCTGCTTGTTGAACTATTACCTCCGAAACATAAAATAACTTGAACTGTATGCTATTGTTTGCACCTAACAAATATTCACAGGGTTAGATGATCAGTGAATGTCATGGTGAAATAAGCCCTGTACGACATGCAAAACCACCAGCAAGGATCTTTCATCTTTGTGATGCCAAACATTAGACCTTTGATATTGCTACAGACGTAAAAACTACCCTTTCTTATCCTCTAATTTCCATAGCCTTCTTTGCAACTTCCTCTGATTTCATCCTACTTAGTTGCAATGGATATGAAGTCACTCGTGGCGCGTGCTTGATCCGCCCTTGCCTCTCAATTAATCCCCTGAACTTCAACTGACATCAAGTACTCTCGATCTCCCCACAATTTCCTTCAAGGCCTCCTCCATTATCTCTAATGCTGGTACATAAATTGTAATGCAAATACTACATTGTATGTTCATTCTATTTTGCGGTGGCCGCCAATGGAGATACATAAGGCGCAGGAAGAAAGGAGAGAGGATGGGAGGTGGGCTTGGAGTACCATTGCTTGTTCTGATTTCGAGTTTATGAACAAAAATGTCACCAAGTTTTTCATTTTTTCCTACTCCGACATCAAATATATATGTTCTCTTATATATATATATATATATATATATATATATATATATATATATATGATATATATATATATATATATATATATATGATATATATATATATATATATATATATATATAGATAGATACATACATACATATACATATTAGATTATAACTATATATATGATATATAATATAATATATAATATATATATATATATATTACATACATACATACATTACTACTATACATATATATATATGTGTGTAATGTAGATAGATTATAATATATATATATATATATATAGATATAGTATATATATATATAATATATATATATATATATATATATATATATATATATATATATAGATACATATACATACATACATAGTATAATATATTAGTATATATATATATATATATAAATATACACAGACTATACATACATATACAATATATATACATACATACAGATATATATATATGTATATTATATACATACATAGATATATATATATATATATATATATAATATATGTATATATATATATATAGATATATATATAGTATATATATATATATAATATATACTATAGTATATATATATATTATATTATATATATATAGATATATATATATATATATATATATATATACTATGTATGTATATGCATATGTGTGCGTGTATATAAATATATATATATATGTGTGTGTGTGTGTGTGTGTATGTATATGTGTGTATATATGTTCTCTTACAAGATGCAAAACAAAGTATAACATAAATTAGATGATTAGCTATACAAACTGAGCTTGTTGATGTATGTCAAACCTTCTAATCTCTTCTAATAACCTCTAATGCTTCAACAAAAACTAAATGTTGACTCTCTTAAAACCCTTACTTGAATTTTGAATGAAAGATAAATTTTAATTTGATTAAATGCTGTTGATTGCTTTGGAATCTTGACTAATTATATGCTTGTTTTGGAGTTGCTAATAATCTAAGATTATGATTCTCTATATAAATGTTAAGATTTGCCTAATTATAATAACATCTTTTGAGCTTATATTTTGAAAGATTATTGCTGCTAAAGATAAGCTTCTAAATAACCAACTCAGCAAGATATTCGACTAAAATCAGGCAAGTAGCCGTTGGAAATCAAGGTGATAACTGTTAAGCAAAACTGCAGAATTCAAGGACTTGAAAGACGGTTCTCAAGGCCTTGAAATTATATTAAAGATCATCCTTCGTTTTTTTAAAGCAACAGTCACTTTTCTAATGATCTATCAAACATCTCCAACATCATTTGCCGATAAATTGAGAGGCATTTGCAGCTGAAGAACATACAAGAGAGAGCACACCATATTTATTGTAGAGTTGTTACAGATGAAGGCATCTTCCATTACTTAACCATAGCAAAGAAATATTTAGTACATTGACCTCCAACATTTGCCCAACTGAACTTCGGCCCGTTTGAGTTGGCCTTGTCCCCTTAAGCAAGTAAGATAGTTGTTTTCGGAAAGTTTTAGGCTACCTTAAGACGCGCGTTGCTCAATACAAGAGAATAACTGACCATATATGCATTTGCGCCATGCCAATGTTTGCTCGAATTATGATGCCCTAGATACATTATTACAGTGAATAGGAGGCATTTGCAAAAACAGTTTGCACGTTGCTGGTTCATTAGGCTTAAAGAAGCAGTACACATCATATCATATTCCACCAAAACGATTCCTTTTTTTTAAAAAAAAATGACGCTCTTGGCCCGTTTGGGTTGATCTGAAATCCTGAAAATCGAAATACGCCTTATACACATTCACTCAAACTCGAAATACAATGCATTTGACTTGTCCTCTCGAATTCATAGGTACATCCGTACATAAGTAACTATTTGTTACTTTGTCCGAATTACCTATTGTCTTTATATAATTGAGTTTGCCTGCAATATTTAACATATCTATTCAATTATAATCAAGTGTAAAAGTGGAACATCATATTAAAGTATATTAACTACATAGTAAGCAGAAAATAGCATGACAATTATAATAAAACAAATTCATAACCCATGAGCCAAGCTCGGTGTAGCACTACTTTTACTTCCTACGATAATGACAAAAAGTTGTGTCAGTAGTCAAAGTGCTCGCAATTTCCTTCCATGTTTCCAGTGTGAAGAGTCAAGTGAATGAATTACGAGTGTTTAATAATTAATCCGCATAAAAAAAAGGAAATTAAAGGGGGGGGGGGGGCAATATCTTTGTCTCAAGAGGATAATAAAGAGAATGAATTGCAAGTCCGTTGTAGTCTAGTTGGTTAGGATACTCGGCTCTCACCCGAGAGACCCGGGTTCGAGTCCCGGCAACGGAATGTTTCTTTTTTCCCTAACCCCACCTTGTGAGAGGTGACCATTTGGAATGGCAAAATTTAGTCAAAATAACAACAATGTATTTGAATCCATCTTTAAAATAGAAGAACAAATTCAAGGTATCAGAGCAGGAAAAGCATCATAACACAAGAACCAAACTTCGAAGTGCTTTGTTTTTTAGGGCTACAAGCGTGGAAACATAAGTGACTTGAACTGTATGCTATATTGTTTGTTACCTTGGACCTAACGAGGACACAAGTTTAGATGAATGCATTCATGGTGGACTTACTCCAACGTTTGGCAGTGCCGCTTTTCTATACTTCTATAAAAAGTCCACAGGTGAAATAGCCCTATAAGACGTGCAATACCAGCAACAAGGATCTCTACAAATGCCATCAAAAATGATCTTTGCGGTGAGAAGCCAGCTGTACTTGTCGATAATATGAGACCTTTGAAGTTGCAACGGATGTGAAAACTACCCTTCCTTATCCCATCCATAGTCTTCTTTGCAACTTCCTCTGATTTCATCATAGTTGATGAATTTGCTATGATTTTTGTCAACTCAAGCCGCCTTTTGTTTTCTGGAACACATTTCAAAGCAATGGAATGGTAAGAAACTCGAAATACTAACAGTAAAACAACTGATTGAGCTAATTGAAACCAAAGCCATCTCAGACATGATTTTGGAGAGAGTTAAGCATGTATAGGAGTACATCCGAAACCAAAAATTGTAGAAGAAGAGATTCGCACAAGATCGAACCTTCTTCGAAGCCAGGAGTCTGGGTGTCAGGGGGAAATATCAATGACACATGGATATTGTCTGTAATCACTTCCTGCTGTAATGCCTCTGCGAGACCCCGAAGGCCAAACTTGGTAGCACTGTACCCAGTGTAACCATATATGCCAATCTAAAAGAAAACATATATATATATATATAGGTAGATATTAAAGACAAAGCACCAGAAGGCTAAACCTTAAGAAGTTGTACATAATCAAATAGGCAAACAAACAAGTCCCGTTGGCTTTTGAAAGGCCCGAAATTGCCTATGAGTAAGTCTAACATTGAAATAGAAATCAATGTAATCAAATTCAAATCATCATAGACACATTGAAATATATAGCAGGAGAAGCACCAATAGTTAGCAGTTACTACCTATTTCACTCCATAGAATTCGTACAGGATTTATATGTTAGAATATCTTTTATGGCCCTGTTTGGCAATCAGCTGTTACCTGTTAGCTGATTGGATTAGTTGTTAACTGTTAACTGATTGCATTAACTGTTTGAATTAGCTTATTGCATTAGCTGTTTCTGAAAAAAGTGTTTGATAAAATTAGCTGTTTCTAACAAGCTTATTTGGTGAAATTTCACTTGTGCCCCTTAACAAAACTTCATTACTTTTTTAGTAACATAATTATTTTTATTGCATTTTCATTTATCTTTTTAACATGAATTGTAAATTATAGATTGTGACTTGTGAAATATATAAAATTACAATTATACCTTCACCCAAATTTGATGTTTATTATCATATTTTTTTGTTTAATTGACTTTAATTTTATTTTTGGTAATAATTTAAATTCATAACATAGTAACATTTAGAAAGATCTACACCATAAAATACTAATTAATCTACATTATTTGTTAAATTGAAGAAAATTTTAAAATTAAAATCGTTAATTTAAACATCATGACCTTCTACAACTCTTGTCCCAATAGACCAAAAAACCTACGAAAAAATCTAAAACAAAAAGTCCAATATTACATGTAGCCTACTTGAAAATGAAGAGTAGGGTTTTTGTACTAACTACCATAAATGTAATTATGTCAAAAGAAAGGATTAATATGGTAAATTTGATGTTGAACAGTAATAAGCTGATGTAAAAAGCTCTTCCAAAGAGCTTTTTCTAAATTAGCTTTTTGTACTCAAAAATCTAATTCAAAAAGCTATCTAATCAAATAATCAAAAGAGTTTTTTAACCCACATCAAACAGCTGATACCCACAAAAAGAGCTTTTTGAGGCCAAAAAGCTCTTTACCAAACAAGGCCTATATCTGTCGGGCTATCATGGGTTGTAATAATCTGCTAACTAAGAATAACTATTTAACCATTTGATAGTGTTTCACCATCTAATACATTAGTTATACACCTATTTTAAGTTAAATGGGACAATATGTTCGATCTTTTATAAACCAGGAGTTATATGGCGGACGGAGCGTGGCGTCAGTGGTGTCAACTGACACCCCTCTCCCTCCAAAAAATAGACAAAATATTACTACGGCGCAACTGAAACATTACTAATAAATACAATTTTTGGGGGAAAAAAATGCAAAGATGTGCTTGCTTTAGTGGTAACAGGGCATACATGCTTTGCAGTTGCGTGCGAGGTTGTGGGTTCAACTCTTACTTTGGTATTATTTTTCACCCCTCGTTTGTATTGTTGCTCCGACCATTTAATTTGTTATTTAATCATTTAATTTGTAGATTAATTTGCTTTTTAGTTTAATATATGAGTTTAACTTGCCAATTTTAATTCTAAAGTTGTTAATTTGTGAACTAATTTCAAATTAGGTCACAGTATATAGATATTTCAAAAAGATAGTACGTTAATAGATCTTAATAGTTCAATTTGTCGTTTAATCATTTAATTTGAGCTTAATTGATTTTTTTAGTTTTAATTTATGAGTTTAATTTGTCAATTTCAATTATAAAGTTGTTTAATTAATAGGTTAATTTGAATTCTAATTCAAAATGTGTAAATATTTCAAAAAGATACGTGAAAAATTATCATTCCCTTCACATTCTCAACTCGTAAACTTACATTGAATGAACAAGGTGAGAACGATATTACTCGACCACAATGACCAACTTATTTCCGACCCCCCTTTCCTAAATTCCTGACTTTGCCACTGAATTATCATATATAGTTTCAGAAATGATGTGGCAAAGCATGTTTTATGGTGTGCGCAAACTGGCAAAATAGCAAGGATTCGGAAGAAAAAAATTTAATATTTTTTTAAAAAAAATTGTTGTGCTCTGAATTGTTGCCAGAGACTTAAATTTCAATCCTACTTACATCGGTCTTTACATGTCATTTATACAAAAATTATAGTTCTCCTCTTTTGACGAGTTCTTTTGGAAAATTGTTATCATTTTCAAACATTTATAGAGAGAGAATTCTTGTGTGTGTGTACCTGACCAGCCTGAGACAACATAAGGCCATTTCCAATGGCAGGCTCACGGGAGGAAGAAAGTGTAGGGCGGGCCAGCATCTGTCTCATGGGCGTGCAGTGGAGGGCCCGCGGCCCAAATCTCGGCGAGCGGCTCACAATGACGGGCGGCCCGTGCTTTATTTTTTTTGTCCTGTTGTGGGTCAAAACGACCTCGTTTTGACCTGTTGATCCAGTTTTTTTTTTTGACCGCCTAACTTTAAAAAATAAAAAGGAAAAACCTACTGGGCCTGGAAGAATGTTGCCGTTGCTGAAGGGAGCCGTTGCCAACGACTCTTTTTTTCAACGGTAAGTTTTTTTTTTTTTTAAAAGTATGTTTGCTACAAATAGGTATTATGTTGTGTAAATTTCACACACAAAAATATCAATCTCTCTGCAAAAATTTATAAGCAACTTTGTTATATTTGTGAGTAATTATTTTTCGCTTGGTGCATTCAAGCACGTGTAACTTTTTCCATATGCATACTATTTATTTAAAAGTAAAATATTATGCTTCTTTAAATAATTGTATTATTAAATTATTATGCGAAAATAATTTCCCACATAACCAATAAAGCTAAATACCAAAACAAAACAACAAGTATTTTTTACATTGTTACATTCAAGCATGTCTAATATTTTTTTAATTTCAGACTCTTTTTTTTTGAAAAATAAATGCATCTTTAAATAATGAAGTTTCGAAATTATTATGCACAAATTATTTTGCATGAAAATAATAAAGCTAAATAAGAAAACATAACATAAAAACAAAACTACTTAAATATGATTTTGTGTGGGGTCCATAGGTATTATTTTATTTGGTGAGCTAAAGTGGTGAGCCTTGCATTGAAGAGAGTGAGGATTGTGAGCCAAAAAGTTGGAGAGAGAAATGACGTGGCAGTGGTAGGCCCACCGGTGAGCCAATTTTTGGGCTAACCATTGGGATGGCTCTAATGGCAATGGAAGCAGGCCTGCGAACCAAACGATCTACCTTCATCAATGGCAACGCAGCCTCAATCAAATTAAAAGTCCCCTTCAAATTAACATCAATCATCAACTGAACATTCTCCGGCGACTGCTTCTCCATCTCCCCCGCCATAAATGCTTCATGATTACACACCAACACATCGATTGGGCCCGCCGCCTCCACCGCCTTCTTCAGGGCGGGGAAGTCCCTCACGTCGGCGCTGAACACGGCGACGGATGCGCCGGTGGCGGCCCTGATCTCCTGCTTCGCGGCCTTCAGCTTACCGTGGTCTCGAGCTAGGATCGAAACCCTAGCGCCCTCCGATGCGGCGCGGCGGGCGATTGCGAGGCCAGTGCCGCACGATCCGCCGCTGATGAACACGTGGCGGTCCTTGATTGGGATCTGTACCGGCCGAGGGCGGACGATGAAGTAGAGGTAACGAGGAAAGAGAGTGGGAGGAGGAGGAGAGAGAGAAAAGCTAAGTTAGTGTCCGCCATTGTTGAAGCTGAAGAAGGAGAAGACGACGAAGAAGAAAAAGAGGGAAATGAAAAGCATGATTTGGTAATTATAAAAGATGCAAATCTAGTACAATGATATGCAAACGCGATACATGATTACACGTTGATGTAGCTTTGAGAAGGGATGGGCAATAAGTATGGTGAGAACTACTCATGGCCAATCCATAAATAAAGTGGGTTATGTTAGGCTTTGTTAACAGTTAGATCTCATTACATGTGCTTTTTATGTGAGTTTATGGTTTCTGTCATTAAATGTAACAGGTTAATCAATTAATATGATTATATAAGATGTATGTTGACTAGAACATCAATATAGCACTAGCTAAAATTTGCATTTAGATCGAATTTGGATTGGGCAAATTGGACAATGACATAATTCAGAGAAGTAATTGGTACCCGAAATCTGATTTTTTTTTTGGGAATAATTCGGACAAGACTAGATTCGAATCAAAATTAGATTCGGACAATACAAATTTGAAAAGATGTTGTGGCTGGATTTAAAATTCGGACAAAAAATTCATGACCATGCTCGATTTTTTCCGAGTATGAGAAATTCGAGTATTTGGTTTGGGCAAATTTTTGCCAGCACTACGGTACCCAACTAATCATGCTATCTCTAACAGAATAATGATGCATCGTGGGTTCGGAGTTGTTATGAAGATTCAACAGTTCCTTTTGGTTGGTAGGCAAATAAGGCGCCATGCCTTGTGATGAATTCTGAAGGATCATGTGAGCAAGCAAGTTGACAGTGATGGTGGCGCCTAACTGTACGTTTGGTGAATCCTACTGTCAGCAAGCAGACACTAAATGTGTTGAACATCAACATTAGCTACCAAGACGAACGCTCTAGCAAATATGATCATATTAGCTGCCAAATGCTGAATGAGAGGCAACTCCCGTGCATTTTCTTGCGTTCGAAAACTATGATAAGGTTGGTGCCTTTGCAATACATATATGATATCCCATAAATTCTATTGCAAATTGGAAAAGCAGGATTGAAAGTGCACTGTATATAATGGATAATCGAAGTCAAATTAACGAAGATCATTCCCACTGATGAGCCAATTTTTTGACTCACCAGTAAGGACCTACCTCTACCACATCAGCTTGTGAGCTAACTTTTCGTTTCACAATCCTTCATCTCTCCAATGTAAGGCTCACAGTTTTGGCTAATCAAATAAAATAATACCTATAGACCAACTCTACAACACAGATCTTCTTTTTTAAAATCCAAAAAAGGAAAAACCAATAAAAATTTAAAAAAATAAAAAAGCAACAAAAAAATACGGTGAGTCGGCTCAGGGCAAGCGGCCAGCCTCGCAAGCCGCTCGGCCGCTGCACGTAGCACGAGCTGCTCAATGCGGCTCCCGAGGCGGGCGAGCCTCTCGCTAGGAAGGCTCTAAGAGCATTCCCAGTGATGAGCCACTTTTTTAACTCATCAGTGGGGACCTACCTCTACCACATCAGTTTGTGAGTCAATTTTTTAGCTCACAATCCTCTCTCTCTCCAATGCAAGACTCACTACTTTAACTCACCAAATAAAATAATACGATGAACTCACTTTATAACACACGACTTTATTTTTAGAATAAAAAAAACTAATAAAAAATATTTTTAAAAAAGCAGGAAAAAACCCCTCATGAAGCGGCTCATGGCCCCGAGGCTCCCCGCGAGCCGTGAGGCATTTGCTATACATAGCCGCTTGCCTCACCCCCTTTCTCTCTCCCTTTTGCCTCACAAGCCAGCCATTGGAGCTTGTCAATTCTTAGGGCCTGTTCTTTTCGTAGTAAATTGAGGTGGGAAAAAGGGTGAAGTCAGTTGAAGTGGAATGAGACGGATTGAAGTAGGTTGAAGTAGGTTAAAGTAGATTGAATTTTTTAATGTGATAAATTAAACTTATAATAGAAATGGGTTGAAGTAAATTGAAATTGATTAAAATGAATTGAAGGGGATTAAAGTAAGTTGAATATAATTGAGATTGTATTTTAAAATTTACCAATGAAAAGAACATGCCCTTAACACTCGGAAGCGTCCTTGTTAGTTGATAAACAAAGCACCCCATTGGTTTTATTAGATCTTACCCTTCTTTCAACATTCTTCGTAGATTTTGAAAAATGGTGCATCGTGGGTCAATGACTAAGATTCTTATATGATTTTGCATTTAAAAGTATCCTTTTATTGGAATCTTTTGCAACATACAACATTTAAAACTAGATTAGGTTAGATGAATTAAAAATATCTAACTCTAATAATTTTTAAATAAATCTAAATGAAGCCTAGTGAAAGATAATATTACAAACTAAAGGCAAACTATGTCTGGTAACAAGAATCTCTCAGTGCTGAAAATAGATAAAGTAATCTATTAAAAAACAAAAGAAAAAAATTAGTAAAGTAACGGCTAAGGGTAAGTGTAGTTATTGAGCACACCAATACAACTTCCGTTGTAGTTTTGATGGTTAGGATACTCGGCTCTCACCCGAGAGACCCGGGTTCAAGTCCCGGCAATGGAATTAATTCACTTTTGAATCCTCTGTTTTTGACCAGAAAACAGAGCGTCCATCTGTTTTCAAGTTTAAGAACAGGTCCATGACAGACCTTAGGAAAGAGAATACATTCCTCAGTTCCACAAAATAAGAACTGAAAGTATCGCATGACCAATGGCGATAGGTACACATTCAAAATAGTAGCATCTGACAATTGAAATGGCAAGTTAGTGAAACAATATTATGTATTTCAAGGCAAAAGAACAGAGGACTGGTTCATTAACAACAAATACCCTCAGAAATACAAGTTCTGCATCAGCTTTTATCTCCGAATCTTCAGTTTGGAAGTTGGGACTAGAACTCACAACAACAGTCATGCTGGTATGATTTGATCGAAGGCAGTTGAGGGAAGCCAAACCAGAGTCATCTTTGTAAGCAAAAAGCGTGCTTTCAAGAGGCTACAGTTTTAAGAGTCTTATCATGGAGATGATGACATTCCGAAGAACTGAAAGGTCTCTGAAACAAAGGAATATAAACAGTAGATGTTAACAATGCCTTTTGAGAAACACAAACAAGAGAGAGGATCAATAGGAACAATTCTTTTTTTCTCCCGCGGGAGGGGGGAGTTTGGGTACATGGAATTTGAAGTAAGGACTTTATTCATGCTTTTGCACCCTCCTATAAAGATTATCCCATAGTTGTGTATAAACACCCAAGGCACACAACCAAGGTAAGATCACAGATACCGGACGCTACAAAATGGTGAGTAGTGTGTTATTTGAGAATCTTCATTTGACCTCATGTACCCGTATTGAATATCGAAACTTCAAGTTGTGCATGGACACCTGAAACTTCAGTCTAGCACTCTTGCCCTCCCCCCCCCCCCCCCCAAAAAAAAAACACACACACACGCAAACAAAAAGCCTTTTTGTTTAAAATAAGCAGAATTGGACGCTCTATGTACTTATACTGAACTCTTGTAGAAAAGTCGGCGTACACGTGACGTGCTTGCTAGACACACCTCCTTAAATATTTACCTAATACCACACATGCTCCCCCTCGCAAGCTTACTGACAATCGAAAGTCAGCTGTAATTTAAGTATTAACTTCAATTTGGCAAGAAATTTGCTAGAGATGGTAGAAAGAAACAGCTGCTACTCTAGGCCGCTAAAAATGCAGAGGCACAAAAGTTAACGACCAAGGCACCGGATGCATGCCACTAGTTATCAATAACCCCGCCTGGTTTTAGTTACTATCATTTAAGAGCGCCCACAATCTAAAAGTTGATCATCTAGTTAAGAGTTGAGACTCTTATAACACTGAGATGTTAGCTAAGATTTCATGGGCAGAAGATACACAGTTTTCTGCTACGTAAGCCCCACATGCCTTTAATATTCCATTCCCTTCCCTACCCCTAAAATTTGTTCCAATAAGCCCCACTGCATGTGGTCACTTCTACAATAACACAACAACAATTACTCTTGGTATAGGTCCTACTTTCACGAGATCTAAGGAAACCCAAATATAGGCAACATTACAAATGCTTCTTTCTCTTTTCTCAAATACGTCTTTTTATTTTATGAAATTTGCTCCGACGACTTCCCTTTGCTCAAATATGTTTCTCATTTTACGAGACTCACTCCAATGGGGTAAGTTCTCCTAGTATTCCTTTTTCTTCCTTAAGGAGACCATTAGAGAATCTCACTCAGGTAGCTTAGAGTAACAATGATTAGGGTCAAGCATAAAGAGCAGCAACTTTGGGCTTCAAAACCATTTAAGATTACATGTGATGAGGGTGTGAGGTGCAATGCAATGCAATGGAACAAAATTGAATTGCATTCCATTTGATCGGACTGGACCATTTCAAGGACAAATGCTTAGATGAGCCAAGCCACAGCAGACTTACTACTACTTCTGGGCGTGCCACTTTTCTATGCTTCCGTACCAAGTCCACTGGAAAAACAGCCCTGCAAGACGTATAATACCAGCAGCAAGCACCTCTACAAATGCCATTAGATATGATCTCTGCGGCCCCAAACCGGCAGTAGCTATGGACAACAATAGACCTTCAAAGTTGCAAGGGACTATAAATCTACCGCTTCTTATCCCATCTATAGCCTTCTTTGCAACCTCATCAGCTTTCATCACACCCGAAGAACCTGCTATGATGGTTGTCAACTCAGGCCGTCTTTTGTTTTCTGCAACAAATATTAAAAGATATGGAATATGTGAAAATCATCTTCGCCTCAAAAGTAGGGAAACTCTGCTGTTCTTAATATCCCACAATAAGATGAGTTAAATCATAGTTCTGAGACTGGAAAACTACAATGACGAATAGCAAATTAACTAGAAGTGTCCAGAATCTTTCTTCCTATTATTCAGTAACAGAACAAAGAAGCTAACAAATTAACATCTTCCCATTGGTAAGACTTTGCAAAACTCCAACTATGATGCATAGGCAGCCTGGCTTTAGGCATTAAGTGAAAATCATTAATTTATTGTCACGGAATGATGAAAAGCAAAACAAAACTGGAATCCTGTTTCTTCAGTTCAAAAGAGTCAGCAATGGCTAGCATGAACTGCAGTTGCTTAGCAGTACAAGCACAGCTATTGAAGAAAACAACACCAAACATACACAAACAGCTGTTGAAATTACCACAAAAAATCATGGAACATATCTATATACAGATGTAAAAGAGAAGGATTTTCAGTAAAGGGTTGTAAAACTGACTGCCTTTTTATGGTCTTTATTTCTACAGAAGAGCAGTAAAGCAGTCTCTAGCTCAAAACAATGGGAAACCATAATTGAACAAAGATGCATATAAGACAAATTGAGTGGTTTCTCAATGTCAACGGCACGAAGCAAAATGAGAGTCCTTTTCATGCAACAATAAAATCAGCACTTCCCATGTTCAGATAAAAAATGACATCATCAATACCAAGGAGAGCAATGCAAACATGTAACAGGCTAACCATAGGAAAAAGCCATAAAGAAGTATTGCCAAGATAGAGAAACAAAGAGTCTACAGGGACACACTCACCACTAGTCATCAGCAAAAAACTAACTTCTTAGAAGCAATTTTGTTAAGCATGGAAAGGGACATCACTTGTGTGTCATGAGTTTCAAAATTGAGGAAAATATTCAGGACTATATCTGAAGACAAAAATACAGCAGAGAAGAGATGTTTTCCAGATCAAACCTTCTTCCAAACCAGGAGTCTCAGTGTCTGGGGGGAATATCAATGACACATGAATATTATCTGCAATCACCTCATGCTGCAATGCTTCTGCCAGACCCCGAACGCCGAACTTGCTGGCTGAGTAAGCAGTGTAACCATATATACCAACCTAAAAGAAGGACATAAATCAACATACAAGACATGGCACAAGGAGGCTAGACTCAAGAAAGCAGCGATCAGATAGCGCAGCAAACGACTTTGGCTCTCAAACGCAAAGCAGAAACTGACTGCCCACCAGGAAAGCTAATAGCTACTGAGTATGCCACTTTACAGGATAGCATATAGTCTTAATGACAGATAAACATTCCACAGCAAAGCACAACAGCAGAATTATCGAAGAACAATCGATGCCATAACTCATTAACACCAAAATCTACCCACAAAGAAAGGAAAACAGGCCAATTTAGGTAATACTTGAAAGTAACCAACTATGCATTTTAGCATAAAAACCATGCCCTAAACAACTTCCATAAACAACCAAAGAGTGGAACAAGGATTGAATTAAAAGAACCAAGTTTAAAACATAAATTTCCTAAACTACACGTTATTCAAGAGTGAATCCTCTTCGCAACCAAATACATGAATTCCAATTCTCCAACAACGGACAATTCAGACCATTATCCCACCACAAAAAGTTGTACTAACCCACAATTTTACCTTTAAGTGCAATTCCCAAATTACATGTATCAGCATCGTTCTCATTTCTCAAACATCAGCCATGAAGGAGAGAGAAATTGAGCATACCTGCCCAGCTTGAGAAGAAATGATAGCAATGGAAGCAGGACCCCGAGCCTGACGGTCAATCTTCATCAACGGCAAAGCAGCCTTAATCAGATGAAAAGTCCCCATCAAATTAACATCAATCATGAACTTGACTTCATCCAACGGCTGATTCTCGAGCTCCTGGGGCAAAAACACTCCCTGATTACACACCAACACATCAATCGGGCCCGTCGCCTCCACCGCCATCTTGACAGCAGCAAAGTCCCTAACGTCAGCGCTGAATATAGCGACGTCAGCGCCAGTAGCGAGCTGGATGTCCTGCTTCGCAGCCTGGAGCTTAGCGTGGTCTCGAGCTAAGATGGAAACCCTAGCGCCCTCCGATGCGACGCGACGGGCGAGGGCGAGACCGATACCGCTTGATCCGCCGGTAATGAAGACATGGCGATTCTTGATGGGGATCTTGGCAGGGCGAGGGCGGACGATGAAGTAGAGGATGAGGAGGAGAGAGAGTGGGAGGAGGAGGAGGAGAGAGAAGAAGGCGGTGTTAGGGTCCGCCATTGTTGAAGCTGAAGAAGGAGGAGATGATGGGAGTGAAAATTGTGGGTCACTTTGGGGTTTGAATTGGCTGAGTCGAAGTGTTTGATTTTCGTTTTGTGTTGACTTCAGCTGGTTATGTCTTTGGTCTTCGTCATGGCCCCGGCATCAAGGTTGCTTGAACCGAACCGGACAGTGAACCGGTCACAACACTGGTGGATGGTCAGATCGGTTGGACCAATTGGATCGAACTGGACCGAATTTTGAAAATTTCGGTGGTTTTATATGTAAAATTGGAAATCATTTCCTATACAATCATTTTTTTAGCTTTCAAACTTTATTCATGTACATAAGCTAAAAATAAAAACAAGTTTTACAAATTAATACATTATGCAACATCCATGTTGGCATCTTCCCAACTTCCATTGCATCCAAGAATGTCTAAAATTCCCATAATCCACATACGACATATCGAAAGGTGAAAATAAACCCACAAACTTGAATGTCATAATACAAGACTACGGCCATGTTTGGCAAAGAGCTTTTTGGGTGCAAAAAGAGTTTTTTACGGGTATTAACTATTTGACTCTGATCAAAAAGCTCTTTGGGGTGTTTGGTTGATTAACTTTTTAGATTAGTTTTTTATACTCAAAAAGCTCTTTTATAAAAAGCTCTTTGGGATAACTTTTTCAAAGAACTTTTTGATATTTACTATTATAATGACCATACTAACCTTATAATTTGGACAAATTTACATTACATGTCATTCACAAATGATATTCCTGAATGTTGGATGCTTATGCTTTAAATTTTTCAATTTATTCTTTTCTTTTTTAGAACAAAAGTTGTGAATGGTCATAATGTTGAAGATAATACTTTTAATTTTAATGTTTTCTTAATTTAACAAATAATTTATGTTAGTTAGTCTTACATAATATATAAATATTTTTTATATTACATAACTTTAATTGCTATTAAAAAAGAAAACATTTGACATTAAAAATATATTTTGATAATAAGTACTAAAATTAGGAAAAGGTGTAAATGTAATTTTATATATCACATAAGTCTTAATTCATAATTCATTTCAAAAAGAAAAATAAATATCCAATGAAAAATTATTTTGTTAGAAAAATAATGAAATTAAGTAATTGGCATAAGTGAAATTTTATCAAATAGCTTTGTTAGAAACAGCTAACTTCACCAAACAGTTTTTTCACAAACAGCTACTGCAATCAGCTAAGTCAAACAGTTAATACAATTAGCTAATAGCTAACAACAATCAGTTAACAGCTAACAGCTGATTGTCAAACAGGGCCTACAAGAAGTTTGTACAACTAACAATTGCCAAGTAAGCTAACAATTAGCATACAATGTCCATAACACAAAGAACAACTTCATGGTTCATAACGAAAGTATGAAACAGATTGTCTTCGATTTTCATCACTAGAGTCGGATTTATCTCCATCTTCATTTTGGGTTGAGATGTGCAAAACAGAACATTTTATTTAAGGCTTTAATCTACTGAAGCAACAACTTTGAAGAAACAACTATGAAGCAAAGTTTCGAACAACAGAGCACTTGAAGCATGTTCAAACACGACATTCAAGCAACTGAAGCAAACTTTGAAGTTTCCAACATATGTCAAAATTCAAAATCATTATTGAAATTTCAATCCAAGTTCAAAGTCCATGCCTTTATATTCATTATTCATCAAGCAACTACAACAAATATACCCAATTTAAACATCAAATTATGAATTACAGAATTAGAGAGAGGATGAGGGCGTTGGTAGATCAAAAGAGATGAGAGAGATGGAGCTTGAGAGATCAGAGATGAGAGATAAGAGATGAGAGATTGAGAGTCCGGCAAAGAGACAGAAAGCACGAAGAGGAGTAGAAGACCGAGTAAGAAGGGAGAAAATGAATTTACTCAATTTTAGGGTTTCTGGCTTTCTGCCTTAAGGTAAGGCCCGGTTTGATTGTCCAAAAAAACCCAAAAAAAGTGTCTTGTCCCAGCAACATGGCCATTTAGGCTAAAATAACGTTTGAACCACGGTTTGACGGTTCATCCGGTTCACCCGATTCTTCCGGTTCATTGCGGTCTTGGCCGGTTCAAAAGTTCAGACAAGTTGATAGGTTTGAAAAGGATGAGTATGATCATGAGACTTAATAAAGTTCGTATCTTGAATTAACGTGCATTTGGTTGTTGGATCTCCATTTAATTGTTAATTTTCGGATGTTCGTATATACTAATCTATTTATTGATGTTTTGAAAAGAAATTTATGTACTTTAAGAATATTAAGGATGTTTATTCTCGTAAAATTGTTTAAAAGTGGTTTGATGTAAGAATGCTAGTGACATCAAGGTGGTTGCAACATTGTTCTATTAATTTCTTGTCTAATTGCTCAAACTGTTTGCAAGACGTTTTGTGAACTAATAAAAAAAACGTTAAATAATAACAATGAGAAGAACATCATAGATAAAATTATCATCAGACCATTTCTGCTTATCTACTCCGTCCCCTTCTTTTGCTTTGAAATAGGGGAAAATTTTGCCTCACCAACCCACTAGTAATTATCCTACTCTTGGTAATTCCATCTAACTAGCCACCCCTTCCCCCACTAGCAACTTAACAGTCTCGTACCTTAGCCAACCCTTCTCCCACTAGCTACTTAATAGTCTAGCACTTTACCCATCAATGGGCTCGACCATGGTCGACAAAAGCCCTCAACATCGATACCCATTGTTCGTAGCTCGCTTCATGTTTATGTAACCCTTTTTCTGGCTTAAATATCTCATGCTCTTGGCTCTGCACCCATTGCTCTTTCCTGTCTCCACTGCGCTTCTGTGTCTCTCCCCCTGCCCTCCTCATACTATTTCCAGCCCAGAACTTGAGCAGGGTCATGAACAAGCTCACCGGATGAATAATTGCTCTTGAGAAAAAGAGTTTTGATGTCCCAGGACTTGGTGAAAGCAGGCTAAGACTTTCCGTTGTACCTATGAAAACCAACAGTGAAATCGTAAACCATAGACAATATTGCATGAAATGTTCAAATTTACAACAAATATTCATCCAAATAAGCATTTCCATGCAATTTTCTTTTGGGCGTGAATTGTGAATATTCTTTTTTACAAAGAGCTCAACAAAGCAAATTTTGAATTGAGATAATTGCTGAACTTAGAGGGCAGAACTTGCACAGTAAGACAATTTTCTTTTTTGAAAGTTGAAAATTTTGCATTTGCTAAATAATGCGAGTTAGTTGACCTTCGCATCCAATTTCTGTTCAAAATACACTTGCCGTTTGAGTTGTTGGACAGTGACTGAACCTGCAGAAGCCTTTCTTCCTGCAGAATTGCACCAGCAACTGTTATGTGACGACAAAGTTGATCATGCTTTCTCAGTATAATCTCACTTGGGAGTTCCCAGTGAAGTGCATATTAAGAACAATATCACCAGAAGGAGCACCACATGGAAGAACACTTGACTCTAACGTAGTCACAGATAGCTGAATCCAACCACAACCATCCAAAGTGGATCCTACCGAGTGAGACATGAGAACCCTAGTCCGCCATGTAGAAATGTTTCTGGGAGAGCTACCCAAAAAAAAAAAAAAAAGGTCATTATCACACTTCGAAGTGCCGTTGAAAAATCTATAAGCGACAACGCAATCCAATATTTGGTAAAAGCAATCAGACCTAAGAAGATTAACCTGATCCCATATATACCCCCCGTTAACCAGCCATAAGAAACTTCAGGGTAAGTGCTAAGCAAATGTAGGTTTCTCTGTTCGCAATGGCTAAGAGTTAACACAACAATAACTGACAATTTTATCAGTCATTAGGCTCATAGAACATGAAATGCAACATAGAACTGTGAAACAACATCACATTTCAAAACTACGAAGGATTTGCGATTCCCGATATTGATATTAGCACACCATAACCCTACATCTACATATTTTATACTCAAATGTTTTTCACTATTGTGAGTAAATGTTGTTACAAACAGAAAAAGAGTGCCCTAAGACTCCTACCTGGAGATTAACTAGTAATAGCAGTAGCCATGGATTTAAAATGTGGTCGATCCGCGACAAAATGATTGTATCGGCGAGGTTTTTGAGTAGGCCAAACCACGCTTTAGCAGCAATATGGAATGCAATTTCCGCTTTAGAGCGATTTTTCATATCGCGACCAAAACCGCAATCGTGATGGACGCCGCATTTTGAATCCTTGGCAGTAGCCATCTCACAAATTAGCTCGCACCAGGTCTCCTCTGTGTTTTGGCCGGGGGGGGGGGGTTCACCATCTTCTCCTAAAAGTAATGACCTGATTCAAATTTTATTCACAAGATCCAAGTGCAGAACGCATCAATTACACTTCACCTAAGTATTCTTAATCCAGTATGCAAGATATATACACAACATTTTCATCCATCGCAAGAATGGCCCATGGTATTCAACCTACCTTCCCGCACAGGGGAGTTGGTGTCAAGTTGGGTGGGGATAAAATCAAGTAGCTATAACACAAAGACTGCTTATTCACCAGTCCTTTTCGTAAGATAGCTAGAGAACAACTCAGCCATCAATTTTCCCTTCCACCTTCTGTTCTTCTGCAGAAATCTATTTCCGTTGTTAGGACTTAAACACTAAATAAACAGTAATACTCATTTAGATTATCCTCTGCGCAGATGCCGAAGATATATTGCCAAAACCAGGAACTCATTGCTTATCAAGTCACAATAATGATGAATACTAACTGCTCCACATCACATCACGCCGAATAATGATTCTACAACAACCACGCCATACGTTTGTAGATACTTAAATTCAGATATCTACCCTCACAGAAAAAGGCTTACGAAATATAGGTCAAGCACTCAAGCCATGAGGGGATACATGGAGGTCTCGGAAAAAAAATAATAATAATAATACAAAGAAGAAGATTACAACAACACCACCACCTCCCAGTGTGGGTCCCGCTCTCGCGGGGTTTGGGGATATCCAGCTGTAGGCAACATTACCTCTACCGACATTTCTTCCCATAGAGAGGCTGCTTCCAAGAGATACACAAAAAAAGATTTTGTGAAAATATTTTATAGAAGAAAGCTTTTATGAAAACATTTAATAGAATACAAAGAAGAAGATTAAAAAATAAAAACACAAAAAGGGAAGGTAAGAACACATGTTCAAATCCATTGACCACTCCTCTCCATTAGAAGAGAGGGGGGGGGGCGCGAGGGAGAGACCTTTACAAGTTCCGCATCTGCTGCTACAGTGCTACAAAAGTTGGAATGCAAGGGCTCTATCAGCTTGTTCCTGGAAGATCATGGTAAATGTAAGTGCAAAATGATATTAGCAAATAATGAGGATTTTGGTTGAGTTTGATGAAAAAGCCCAAACTTCAATGAGATCACCTGCTTGGATTTGTGTCATTCTTAAGACATGAATCCCATCTCAGGCACCCGACAGTGCTCTCACTGCCTCAACAGAGACCTATGGCCATAACACCCACAGTTTACTACTACTAAATAACTTTTGTACAACAATAAGGTCATGCGAGGAAGGTGAAATAGCGGCATACATAGTCAAGTGAACAACTCCCACAGAACACCCCTTTAGCCAATGGATGTTTCATGGGGAACATACCTGCTATACGCGCCATGCTGCCACCAGTATCCAGTTTTTGATGACTGTATGCCAAAATGAGTCACAGAGCCTTATAACAGAACATAATAATAAGAACACAATTATTTCATGAATTTACTGGCAAACTAGAAAAGGTTGCAGAGGCATTACGACAAAGATGAGACAGAAGCGCAAGAGGACCACAAAATGCATATACTAAAATCATAATTATTAAACCTCCAACATTATGCTGGCACCAGCATTTGACATCACTACTAAATCATGCCCTATGGCACCACATTGGCAGCTCAAAAGAAGGGAAATAAGAAATCAATACACATGCCAGCTCGAAAAACAACCATACAGTCAGAAACAGCAGGCGTGACACTAACTCTTGGATATTTACGAATGTTTTAACGTTATTGACTTCTCTTGAGTTCAAATCTTCACTAGTTGCCACAACGTTGAAGGCACGTCAAAAGCTCTAGCGACAGTAAGCGTCAAATATCTAACCTCTTCATGCACACTTTCGTACGTCACACTAGAGCTGAACCCTTACTTGAACAATTTATCATTGAGCACCAAATAGCTCATCCAGACCAACGACATCACCTGCGCCACCAGTATCAGCATTGGCTCTCACATTCGTACAGGTCCTTCGTGTGTGGCCAACCTCTCGACACTTTGAGCACGTCATTGCCCTCCTTTCTTGGGACCCTCGCCTGCGCCTTTTGACTTGTGGCTTTCGATAAGGTTTTACCTTTCTAGGTGGACCCAGGTTTTCTCCACCCTCCGCTAGTCCATAACCTTCGGGCATGTCATGGGTTTTTATCGGATGAACATCCTCATTGTACACCATTCTTTGTGCTGGCACTTTGTACCAATTACACACAAAGTCATACAAACTCAGGTTTAGCTTCTGTATAACCACCATTGCATGTGCACATGGTAGTCCCTTCATCTGCCACTCATTGCATGTGCATGCCATGCTTCCAAGGTCAACCACTATCCGCTTCCAATCACTTAAGGATAATGTGAAAACTTGTGCAGTAGATCTTTGCACGGTCACTATGGATTCCATCCCATTCCCACCCTTTATTTCCTTCAAGATCTCCTCTATTTTAGGCCCAACCGCATTCACCCAACTTGTCATTCTGCGTTTGTTCTTCTCCATCTTCTTCACAAGCTTCTCCAGGTGGGCAGTGACAAGGCATGGAATAGGCATCGACCTCACGTTATGCGTCCATTTGTTCCAATCATCAATCACACTACAGTCCATACACCCCCATCTATTCATTGGAAACTTTGATGCTGCCCATCTCTCTGGCTCATTTGCTTCAATCCAGTCTGCAAGCGGAGCCTTGTATCGCCTCAGCTCCTCCATTGCAGAATCGTAGTCAGCTGCATTGGTTGCATAAGCAACCCTGTTAAACATCTCCTTCACAACATGCTTCGTTGTCTCTTTCCGCAAATTATGCTTACTAGCCTCCCTCAAGAAATTCTCACTTAACTGACGCAAACAATAAGCATGGTACTCTTTCCCAAACACCTGTTCCACTCCAGCAATTATATCGGGGTGTCTCTCTGAAATTATCACAGGCCTAAGTTCCCGCAAACTGTCTCTCAGCTTCTCAAGGAACCACAGCCATTCTGCATTGTTCTCTGCTGACACAATTGCATAAGCAAGGTTCAATAAGTGGTTGTCGGCGTCCAATCCACATGCAACGAACATGAACCCCTTGCACAGCCCATGCAAATGCGAGCTACCAAGAAACAGTATGGGACGACAATATCTAAAGCCATTTAGACACGCAGCATATGCAACAAAAAGCCTTTTAAAACGACTGCCTTCCAAATCACAAATCGCCGTCGACCCGGGATTATCTCTACATATTGCTTCACACATCCATGGCAAAATTTTGTACTGATCATCTGGCCTACCCTGCACCATCATCCGCACACGTTCCCTAGCCCTCCATGACTGAGTGTATGTCAACTTCACCCCTAACTCCACCTCCAGGTCCTTCATTATATCTACAGGAGAATAATCCGGAGCAACACGAACCTTTGCCTCTATCACTTGTGCCAACATTGATGCTTTCAACCTTCTTTTCGCCCATGTAAGCTGCTCACCTTCATCTCCAGCGTCGTGCACATGTTGTCCCTTAAAAATCTTCACGACCACCATACTTCGCTGCAGACTGCCCCGAACACAAATCTGAAAAGGGCAGCCGCTGGCCGCACATTGGACCACAATACGCTGCCTACAGTTCCGTGTAAACTTGTAGTTAAATTTATGTGCGATTGCATATTTAAAGATGCTAGTCCTGAAAGCTTCTGCTGATGGAAATACTTGCCCAACCCCAACAATTTCTTTCCTCCATATATTCAACTTCCCCATTTGGTCATCAGATTGTGCAGATCCATCATTTGCATGTTCCATCCCTGAACCTTCACTTGAACTTGAGTTCGAGTATCCCCCTGATGCAGAGATGTCTCTTCTGTCCTCTATCATATTGTCCCTGTTTGTGCTGGACCTCAGTCGCTTCTTAGCACCTCCGCCCGTTTGCCCTTCACCATCACCTTCTGTAGATGACCTACAATACAAAACATACAAAATTCATTACGTTTTTATTCTATTTTCTGACTGGGACAAACTTACAGAGCACTTACCCCCTTTCCACGCTATCAATTCGTTCATCGCAGTTTAGAGAAGCCCCAGCTGCTGCCTGCTCAGAAGCATCTTCATCTGGCATCACTGATTGTACCCGCTCCTCATTTCCCCCACAGGGCCTGTCTTCAAGCCCTCCATTATCAGGCAGCAGCACTCCCTCCATACCTGGTTCAGGATCCCCTTTTTTCCTTAATAATGGTCCCTCGCGACCACCCATGTACACGAAAGCATGCTCTTCATTCCCCATAAACATCGCTTCCACTGCATCGTCAGCGTCTAGGGGTAAAAAGATTTTTCTATCAAACTTCAACGTATACCACAACTTCTCTTCTTTAGATGCTGACCCTACTCTTCGCATCAATCTACTTTTTGCTTCATCTAAACTCATCGATTCAGAGAGCAATACACAATCCCTGCTTCCACCCTGATATGACACTTTACCATCCTCCTCCTCCTGCACATAGCCACCCCAGAAGAAATAGACACAAAGTTTACGAGCACCTACACTTGACATTTCCTTCCAACACTTTAAACACAACAAAATTGCACCTACAACTTCGACTTTCCTTCACAGGTATAAATAACTCCGCAACTAAAGTGAGAAATTCTTCTATTCAGCTACTCAGGGTTTCTCCACTCCAATTCCCCAGAATTCTACCCAATACGAGAAAGCGTGATAGTTCCACTGGGCACGTTTGCCAAGCCACTGCTTAGTTCATCAGCTTCAGCTTTCAACATCAGCACTTTACAGAAGTTCAAGTTATAAGAGCAAAACTTTACACCAACCCTTCTAGAAGCACCAGCAAATTGTCAAGGTTCAAAGAACATGCACTGCAACTATTTCAGTCGAAAATTAGTACAATCTGCTTCAAATTTCTTCAATGGTTATCTGCACATGAAACAAACACTGCCCACTGAAGAAAAGAAAAGAAGAAAACTAACAAAATCCCCCAACAAAAATCAGATGCCCCACCCAAAACATCGAACCACATAGAAAAACTGATTAAGTTATATAAATTGGGAAACAAAAACGGGAGGCAATGCTCAAGAAGCAATACCTGTAGGGATAAGTAAGAAAAAAGTCCATTTTCCCCAATTTCCCCAAATAGAGTCCCCCCCCCCCCCCCCCAAAAAAAAAAAACAAAATCACTCACAATTACCTTGAATCCGATGTCGGCTAGCAACTGCAGGTTTTACCACATGCTTAAGATTCAGATATGAGAGCCGGCGGAATTCCGGCGGCCAGAAAGCAACGGCGGCGGCGGTAGTAGTGCTAGGGATGTCGTTAGAATCATCGAAGCAGTTGAAGATGTGAGCGAAACTGCAGGAATTCGAGAATGACTGATGCGATCACAACCGTTTTGCCTGTAAAGGGCGAAATCTGGTTGGATTTGGGGAGGAACTTCGAAATTAGGGTTCCAAATTTCTGAATTCGCGATGCGTGGTCAGGCGAGAGACGATGAGGGCAGGTACAATTCTTCCAGGGTTCCACTCCGTGGACAAAAATACCACTCCTTGTCCACGCCAATTGCTTTATTTCTTTTTCGATTTTGTGTCAGCTACGCTGTGTTTTGCGCTTTTAAAAAAATATATCTTCCATCAAATATATATATATATATATATATATATATATATATATATATATATATATATATATATATATATCATCAAGTGATATATATGTAACTCTATTGGTTAGCATATTAATTAGTGCTTTAATCTATTTTTTATCTTTTATACGTATACTACTCTTTTTAAATTTTTTTTTTTACATACTTCATAAGATCTTTCACCTTCTCTTTAATCAGTTTCTTAGAAATATGATTAATAAACATTTAATTTCATATACAAAATAACACATATGTAAATCTAAAAATTTTAATAGATACAAAGATTATTCAACTAATGAAATAAATATAAATGATGAAAATAATATTGTTCATGAATTATCTATAATTTTGAATGTTGATATATTGGCTAACTCAACCATTGCATCGTAAGGAAAATAATTCATATATATAATATAAAACTGAATAGATTGACAAGTACATAATTGATAAGTGTCACATCATTATTGGCTTTTTTTAACTTAATTTCAATTAGCCTATTATTAATTGTTAGTTCTAAATTAAAATAATAGTAATAAACATTTAATGTACACTTTTACTCAACCAAGTCTTAAATGTAAAAAAATGCTGCACAATTAAATTTAATCTGTGAATAGTAATGATTGAAGATTTATGTGCTCTATTATTTATAGGGTTTGAGAAGTTAAAAATGGCTTTGGCATGTAAAAAAATAAGAATGAAAGTATTAATATTTTGTACAATTATTTTGGTGGTTACAAACGTTGCATAAGGATAACAATAGTCAGAAAATCAATGTAAATTATTACAGTTATAATAATAAAAATAATGTAGTTAGGCACACTAAAAAGGCACAAATGCACAACATATTAACATAACAAAGTAATGCATAATTATTGTATATGCATATAAATCCAAACCATATGTAAAAAATAAAATATATTATAATATTACGATTAGATTACAAATACCCTAAAAAGATGATAACACTATAAAACTTCAACGCATACCCATGCAAAGCACGGGATGCGTACTAGTATATATATACAATTGAGTTATTAGTTTTTGATCCTAGAAAAAGTCATCGGTTCCCTACCCCTATGGTGACCAGAAATAACATTAAAATGTTTTGTCAAAATTTTTATGGATCAATTGAACAGTTGAAATTAACCTTTATATGAGTAATACCTGTATAAAAGAAGCCACTATATCTAAATCTCTTCAGACTCTGACATCCAATTGAGTAGGACTTACATTAGAAGTTGTTATTATTGTTGCGACCTTAATAACAAGTTGTACTTAATCAATGATAGTTAGAAAAAAAATAAACATAGTCGCATTAAAAAAAAATTTATGTAATAACAAATTTAAAAAAATTTTTAATATGAAGTTATTGTCCGTAGATTCTCTAGAGACGCATTTTCTTTCTCATTTTTCATTTGTCTTTTTTTTTACATTTTTTTTTTTGAATTTCAAATAGTTTCATAAATTATTATTAAAGATTTCCTTTTTGACTCTCTTATGTGATACAAATATTTTTCATATCTAACGATTTTTATGGATAAGATGATCAAACACAAAAGAATCTTGATAATTAAAATATTTAATCTGCCATCTATTAACGATAGGTTTACAAATGATAAATATATTGAAGATGTTTTTAAGGTTTCTTAAAATCAGTCTCTCTACGGATAGAGAAGTTTCTAAAGATAAAGTTACCTATACGACTATATCTAAATCTCTTCAAACCTGTAAAAACAAAACCTATACTGAGAATTGCTGTTGTTGCAAATATATATTAAGGGCTTTTCTGTTGTATATAACCACATATTCAATGGATGGGCTTTGATTTAATGTCTAAAATTTTTTCTTGCAAAATAAATAAATAAACTACTTAAATTTTGTCTATGCTACCACTTCCCCATGTCTAGCAAATAATTAGGATCATGATAATTTAGAGCAGTTGCAGCATATGATACCCGAGGCAAGGGATGGAGCTCGCGTGTCATTCAATCTGAAATTCCACAATTGCACCCACAGTTACTCATATGGGAAACGCAGGGGGAATGCTAGAGCGTTCCCCTCCCATTCCAATTTTTTTTGGTCCTTTTCTAATTTTTTTATTACTTTTTCTTTTTTAAAATAAAAAATATTATTTAGGTAGTTAAAAAAAGTTGTGTGTTATAAGGTGGGTTCATAAAAAATATTTAATTCATTTGTCCTGAAATAAGTTCTATTGGTTAGAAAAATGAAGTTCTAGAATTGTGGAATTTTTGCTGACATAGCATGCCAAAACTCTACAAACTGGAACTTTGGCTGGTAATGCTCTTAGGGCAATCCTAACCTATGACACCCGTGGAAGGACATGGGCTCCACGTGTCAGCCCTCTGTCTCCCATCCAAGGAATGGCACAACTTGACTCGCATGGGAGATCGCATCTGCGGTCTTTCTCGCATGCCTTTTGTTTATATTTTTGCTTTTTTTCTTTTTGTTTTGTATGTAATATATAATTTTTAGGTGATAAAAAAAAGAGTTGTGAGTTATAAGGTGGGTCCATGACAAATATTTTTATTGGGTAATTAAAACTGGAGTTCTATGGGTTGGAGAAGTGATAGAATTCAAGTCCAAAAAAGTAAAACTTTTGTTGATATGGCATACTTGAGTTCCAATTTTTGGAACTTAGGCTGGAAATGCCCTTAGAGTTGTTTTGCTCGGGTTGGTAACGTTTCAGTTTCATTCAGATTCAACCGGTTCCATCATTTTATTTTTGCTGAAAATGTTAAAATCAGATTTCTTGGCCTTTTATTTAGTAAACTTTATCTTATGAATACTAATAGGTAATAACTTTGCTGTGTTGAGTTTTATATTGTCGAGTCAATTCAAATTGAGGTAGTTTTATTTTAGATATGTAATCACGGGGTGTATTCGGTAATAAAGGTTGAAGTAGAGGTTAGTGGTTTGTAGTGGTCAAAATGTTATGAACCACTACTTAAAGTGTTTGGTAAAGTAGTAAATGAGGTAGTGACTAGAGGTTTATGTAGTGTTTTTCAAAAGCTAATGAAAGTAGCTTTTAAGAACCTCTATCTAGTGTTTGCATTGCAAATTACAAAATTCTTCTTTTCATTTACTAAAAACCTTTATTTATTCCGTTCTTTTTAGTCATTTTATATAAATCTGCTACTTCAACAGTTACCTTTACCAAACGCATTTATTTTAAATCGCTAGTTAAACCGCTAACCACTAACCACTAGTGGGTCACAGCTAATCGCTAGTAAAACCGCTAACAACTAGTACAACAGCTAATCATTACTAAAACAGCTAATTTTACCGAATACGCCCCACGTATGAAATTGAGTAGCTTACACATTTCTTATGACAAATTGAAGCTCTTTTTTTTCGGCGGGCGGGAGGGGTGTGCCCTAGGATGAAGACGTTAAAACTTGCTCTAAGTTGCCTTTTCAATGCGTTTGCTATCTCCCGCTGTCTAGGAAGTGAAACGAAAATTAAAATTGATAAATCTTAGGTGGTGAAGTTCAAAAAATAACGTTCAAATGGTTAAGTTAAAATCCACCGCATTTATAGATGGTTAAATACAGAAGTTCTATTTTAAGTGTTTGGATATTATGAGGGGAGGTGAAGAAATGTTGATGTAGAGGAAGGAATGAAAGGAAGGGGATGAAAATGGGATTACTTTACATTTCAGTCCTTTTTTTGGGGGGGGGGGGGGGTTGATTACGCTAGATTATAGGATATGGCTCATAATTTAGATCATGCAAATCCAAAAAGCATGTTAGCAACTACCTAAACAATAAACATATCCAGGTGAAGCTGTTCGTATGTCTGGATCTCCTACAAGTACAAAGAACCAGAAAAAATGCGACCTTTTTTTTGGGGGGGGGTCTGCCCACAATATTTCCATGCCTAAGAGCCGAAACTGAGTTTCGAACACCAGATTACAGACTCTTGATAACATTTACCAGAGCTCTGCGAAAGCATGATGGAAGATGAGGTTTGACGAGCAGTACCACAAATTTGCAATTGGTAGAGTATCCAACAATTCTGTATCCAGGTGCGGTTAAAGAAGTCGCTGTTTCCCAGTTACGGAATCAATAGAAGATTTTCTTCCTGCACAATGTCACCAGATAATGATTCTGTGAGTCCTAAGTTCGGTTAGATTTGGCACCTCAAGGTTCCCCCTTGTCAGTGTTAGCTAGCTTCAAGTGGTAAAGTATAAGGGAAAGTGGGGAACCATTTTTAGAATGGGATTGTGGGGAGTTTCGCTTTTCAAATCTAACAGGAAGCCAAGAGGCAGAATTATATATTGATTAGAAGTGACTCTCACTTACACTTCATCTGTTATGCGGGAAGGCGAATAAACTAGGTCAAAGTATGAAACCTAGTAACCAAGACATCAAAATCTTACCTGGTCCGATAGCAAGCACTGTCTTTGAACCAGCAGCAACCTCCAACAGAAAAGAAATTTAAATAATTGGCAACCTCTGAATCTAAAAATGGGGAATAAAGCTAGTCGACAAGAAGAAACTTTCAAGATGAGTGTTTTCACAAAACTATTTCACGAGGAAGCAAATAAAGATTGCCATGCTTATGTTTCACAGTCAGTGTAGAAATACATGTAGATCATTAACACAGCTTGAAAATGAGAGGAAAGAATTTCAATCATCTTATCATCCTCTTCCAAAATCCATGGCCTGATCCCCACTCATTTGCATCGGAGGACCTACAGAGAACCATAACTAAATCTCGCTAAAGCACTGGCAGTTTACTGTTAACCCCCTCCCCCCAAAAAAACAAGAAAAGAAAAGAAATCCACGCACAGAGAAAGACCCGGGGGGTTGTAACTCTTGCAAGCTATGCAAGAATCCATATTTCACAACCATAATCACATTTTCATCTTTCTGAAGGAAGCTAAAGAGTCCAACTATAAGCTCAGCTCCATTTTCTATGATGAAATGGGCATACCTGCGTGCGTCCAGCATCTGCAACAACAAATGTTGGAAGGCCGATGCTTTCAGCTTGTTCCTGCAACTTATTCCTATATGACAATGCAAATAAGAAATTAGAAATAATATAAATGATGGTTGTTCTAAAGAATCGCTGAATCCAATGAGATCACCTGCTTACATTTCTTTTTGATTCTTGCAAGTGACTACAATTTTAGGTTGCCCACATTGCTCCCACTGCCTCAGCAGGGATCGCTGGCTACAGTACATACAATTTATATTCACTTTTAAATACAAAATATACAGAGGAGGAACAAAATAGAAAGCTAATGTTTCTACACAAGCAAATTTGAAAACCCACATTTCATTCTCAATGGATATATATTTCAGCTACTTGCTATGAACATCATCATGCTATCACTAGACCCTCAACACAATAGTCTTAGATGACATTATGCCCGAATGAGTAATTCGAAATTCTATTTGTTACAATTGAAGAAACTATTGCTGATCAATATCATTATTCTAGTAACCTTTTACTTTCAACAGTGGATGCAAGGTTTGGTTGAGCTTTGGCTAAAAGGAGCAGGGACCTGCCAAAAGGGTAGTGGCAGTATAAAGGGCAAGTAGGGAAGTTGCTTAATAGACTATTTGACAGCACGTAATCCACAGTCAACGGATGAACTTATTGTTTTCTTGCTAATTATGACAAGCACCTTGAATCATAGTTACTAAGAATGTAACTGCTCATCTAAGAAAATGAAACAATGCTTATTGCACAAATATGCCTTAGTTTAGGCTTTGGTTTACTCAGCCGTGGAACACAGTACACAGACAATGGGGGTATTGAGTGTTCTGTGGTCCTAGTGACAGTGGCGTTGAAGAGGTCAAAATGAGCCCAGTGAAGAAATTATCAAAACCGATCTAACTTTCTTCTAAGCCACAGTACCTCCCAGAACAATTAGCAGACGATTACCTTTGCATTAGCTCAGAATACATGCCTGTGGCAGCATCTGCAAGAAGTCAGAAAATCTCATCAGAAAAAGATGGCAAAAGCTGAAGAATTGATGTGCAGATGATACATGAGTCTAGGCTATAAATCTTACGAGCACACTGGGATGCAATTTTTCCAGGTCCCATCTTCAAGTCTTGTCTAACCACCAAAACCTGGCATCACCAATTTGTACATAAGACAATGTCAATGCAGTACAAAACAGACATGAATGAAGCATTCACACAAACTCATGGCACTGAAATTTGCAAAAAATGAACTCAGCAGTCCCATACTGAGGATACATATAACCCTTGGAATAGTTCCACAAACAACTAGAAAATGAAACAAAGATCGCCCCTTCTGACACTTTGCATAACCAAAAAAATCAAAGGCCAACCAATTTAGCAGAAGAAGAAAATACACAAGAGTTTAAGCCAAGTACATTGCTTCAAGCTACCATAAACTACATATAACCTATACAGCACTGAGCACAGTGTACTTAAATGAGTCTAACTCTGAGTTATCCAATTTGGCACATTAAAACTCACACATGTAATCATGAAACAATTCGTGTAGCCTGATTCAAAAGTGTAAGCAAAAGACATCAATTTACTTGGAGACCTTTGATCAAAACTCAACTAAATAACAACCTATATTCAACATAGTGAATTCATCAACATGTTCATTAATCTAAAAACCCAAAAGGGAACGGCCAAACCCATTAATTTACGCAAACAATAGAGAGTCTAGACAAGCAGACGTATCCACAAACATCAATTACTGACAACATAACTTAGAAAATTGGATGCAAAAAGATTAAAATTTATAGCAAAACGACGGAGAAAATACCATTTTGAGCTCTTCATCAGGATTATTTGAAGAGATGCATTGCTGCTTACGGAGTCTTGGTGGGTTTTTGGAGGGCTTAGTTAAATCAAGAAGCAAACCCAAAATGAAGCCAATAACCACTCCTGGGATGAAGTTTTCCGGCCTGAAACTCAACCCCAACCATTCTTTCTCCTCTTTCCCATGCTGCTGCTGCTGCTGTTCATTTCAGAAGTCAGAATTGATGAGAGAGAGGGGAACGCAAAAAGGGTGCTTGAAAAATCCTACCTTTTTTGAGCGCATTGAACTGAACATGGCAATTCTGAGGATTGAAGCTGGGAATGAACACGACAGCGACCAGAAGGGATTTTTTGGGATTTCCGCGAAATTTGACATTTAAGTACAATAAAGAACACTGCCAACTCCTCCGTTGTAGCCTAGCTGGTTAGGATACTCGGCTCTCACCCGAGAGACCCGGGTTCGAGTCCCGGCAACGGAATTTCTTTTTGTCCAAATTTGATGCTAGATTAGCTATGTAAAGTAAAACTTTTGATTTTGATTCCTTCAAAGGAAAAGAAGTAAAATTTCTTTTTTTTTTTTTTTTTGAGGAATGAAAGAGGGGGTGAACTCCTATAACATAAAAGCAAATCACAACCTCACAAGATGAGACCAAGCCACGCCTAAAACATCTATTATGATAATTATCTATTTGATTGTTCGTCTGATCAACTACTTCAGCTTAATTGTGGCTTAGATTTAGAATAAAATACTTTATTTTCTCTTTTTAAACCCTATTTTTAGATCTCCAATCCTATACTCATCCCCAAAAACAAAAGGGTGGGTTTAATGATGATAATCATCTATTTGGGCTATGATTCTAATTCAAGTTTCACTTAACTAAGTTTAGATTTGAGAAAATAATATAGTATGTGTGCTTCTTAATTTCTCATTTTGATCATTGAATTGGGCCACTTAGAGATAAGGTTTTTGACAAGGCAGTCAATGACTAACTTCTTTAGTGATCTAAATAATATTTTTGCCGACTTATATATTAATCATATTAATTTGATAGAGATTTTTTTTTTTTGGGACAAAAAAATGCTCCATATTAAAATGAATTCAAATGCATATTGATGCTAGAGTGATCCTATGTTTCCCATTTATTCACATGGAAAAGCACCTCCTCACGCATATCATCAAATATCAATAGATTGGTCATAAGTAGATCCAACTCATTTAATTAATGGATTGACCCTAACTTGACTTACTTAATTTGCCCTGTTCTCATCCTACCACTGATTATGCTATAATGTATCAATCCAACGATATATGGATAAAATATAGACTTCACTCCATGTCATATCTCGGTGGAGAACTAAATCTTGTGCATGTTTTTTTATCTTAAATAATTAGATAGAATTATGCGCTGTAATATTCTAATAATTGTGAGAGCGGAAGAGATCAGAGAAAATGGGAGGAGATAAATTTTCAGCAAAATGGATATTTTTATCAAACAAATCTAAAAAATGTGGGGATGACAGTAATGGCCTAGATGTCTAGGGTCTATCAGATAATCTCTATACTAATTTTACACAAATCAAAGCTCAACGCCAACATATATATGCAGAGCTGGATTTTCTGGTTAGATCTCAATTGAACTCTCATGTTCATTGCATCACCAAACGCAAAAAAACTACTTACCAAAGCCCTCACGTACTCTTGCACATTTCCTTCTTGTGATATGGCTGCTTATGACAACCCATTTAGACGTTAATCATACAACCTTTGCTTTTGTATTTGCCTGGTTTGCCCATCTCTTCCTCCACCCTATTATGGAAGCGGTATTCTTGGGGGGCACATCACCACCGGAGCACCGCCATGAGAAGCATCATTGCATGAGAGATGAGTCAACCCAGGCATTCGCAGAGCGGGTTGTAAGGGCTCTTCGCCACCGTTTGCTCCTCCTTTATAGGTCAGACCCGAACTTCTACGTGTTAGGGGCCACAGGGAACGTGTACGTGGTCAATATATCCTCGATCCTCACATGCACGTGCCCTGATCGATCCACCCCATGCAAACACATCCTCTTTGTTCTAATTAAGGTCCTAGGGCTTCCCTTGGATGACCCTTGCCTTAGGAAGCATACCCTAAGGCCATCCCAGGTGGCTCGGCTGCTGGCCAACCCTAGCTCCATCCATTCCCTGGCCAAGTCCTCACTACGCGAGAGGTTCCACCAGTTGTTCCTGTTGCAGAAGGAGCTAGGCGGGGTTGGCCACATCCCGCGTACAGAGATTGAGGAGGGCGCCAAATGCCCTATATGCCTAGAGGAGATGGGCAAGTCAGGGGATAGATTGGTGGCTTGTGGAGCGTGTAGGAATCCTTTGCATGAGGAGTGCCTGCTGAGTTGGAAGAGGGCTTCAAGGAGAAGATTTCTTAATTGTGTGATTTGTAGGGCAAAGTGGGGGGATGGAGGTGACCAAGAAAAGTACTTGAATTTAGCTACCTATGACACTGAGGATAATGTGTCCCCTGACAGAGACAACCTTTGTGGTGGATAATACGATGTGATACTTTGTAATATTCTCCATTGAACTGTACAGAAAATGTAATAATTTCACCACTTTATTATGTCCAGGGTAATTTGACAATTTCATCGCTTCACTATGGCCAGGTTAGAAATTGATCATAAGGTTGTTCTGTTTGTAATCCATCCTTTTGCTTTGTTACTACCAGCAGCAAAATGGGAAAAAAATTTCTTGAAAATAGTGTGCATAGTACTAATTAATGAGATTTTGGCCCTTGGGTCATGCATCTCTCTTTGTGTCGATGTTATGGGGAAAATGTTGTTGGATGGTGAATCCCAGCTAACTAGACCCAGCTAAACCATCAACAATCGTATTGTACTTTTGTATAAATCTCCTAATTACTGTTGTAATTATAAAACAAGTTTGTTTTCCATTGAGACTCTTCATCATACAATGCCCTTTTTTTGTGGTTATTTCACCATGAATTATGGTGTACGTCTAAGCTCTCATAATGAAGTTATTTCACAATGAATTTAGTCATATATACATATTTGATAGCGTAACTTGCAAGGTTAACAAATACTCCATATAAAACTCTTTCTTATCTTATAATTAAAGATTAAAATGCCCCGCTTGTACCACTTCAATGAGTTTGCTCCAATTTCAAATTGCACAGCTCGGTGTCAATGTCGACTACTCTTAGACATATTGTGTATTGATTTTCTCCGATCACATTATCCATCGTGACACCTTTTTAAGTGAACTTTAAATTTTAAGTAGAAAAAAATGGATAGGTTGCTCCTTAAGATGGACAGAGATATCATTTGAATGATTTAATAGCACTGTTTCTATCATTAATTAGGGGGTTCCAAGGCTGTTATAATTAGAAAAACTTCATATATTCAAACTTACTTCAGTTAGGTCGTACCCGTTGTTGTAATGCACAACTGAAGATGGAACATATATTGCGAATTGTTTGAATATATAAGTGAAAATAGAACATATATTGAAAATTTTCAATGAATTATCATATAGATGTTAGTTTAGAAAGTGTCAATTAGTTAAATTAGAGTAGTTAAGAGTTGTGACTCGATAAAAAAGATACATCACTTGAAGAAAAATGGTTTACTTGTTATATTTTTTTATCAATATTTTTAAAATTTTGACCAGGTGTCGAGTACAGGGTTCATGTCCAAAATTTTAGGACCTGGTACGGGACCTGATTGTAACCGGATCCTAAATTTTGGAACCGGTCTAACCGAGTTCAAATACATACCTTCCGAGTTCAAACCGATTCTAGGTCCAGAATCAAGCACCTGATTTTTTTTGCTCACCCCAACACTATCTATATGCCGTGGAATTATAGGCCGAAAATTATAACATAGGTGGTGTTTGATTGCAAGAGCTTTTTGGGGGAAAAAGTGTTTTGTGGAGAGTTTTAGCTGTTTTGACTAGTCAAAACAGCTAAATTTGTATTTGATTGAAGAGCTGTTTGGAAGAGTTATTTGGACTTAAAAAACTCTTTCTCAAAAGGCAAGGCTATTTCCATTAGCCTTTTGGAAATAGCTGTTTGTGAAAATGACATAATTACTCAAGAGTTTGAAAAAATTACATCATATGCCATTAGCCTTTTGTGGTGATATTTGATGTTGTGTATTATTTAAATTTCATCTATTCAAGATTAAATCATTTGAATATATAAATTTCAATTCATAATAATAAAATATGTAGCAAATAACAAAATAATATTTTAATACATAATTATCATGTGGACAGATATACACTAGTTGAAAAGAAAAAAAATTAACAAGAATACAAATTATATACAATCAGTAACAAATTAAGATTTTATCAATAAAGTTAATTTATACATATGACATTAATTTAATTCTTTTGGGAAAGAAAATAAGATAACTAGTAAATGAAAAATTATTTTTTATTAAAAAGCAATTTAGAGATAAGGGCACAAATGAAATTTTACTAAGTATTTTTTTTAAAAACAACTAATTTTACCAAACACAGCTAATGAAACAGTTAATTCAAATAATTAACAGCTAACAGCTGTTTGCCAAATTGGGTTGTAAACATTGTTTTGCTGAGATCTTTTCATTTTCTAGTTACCTTTTTATTTTTTTTACTAAATCGTTCATCCAATACCTATCAAAATGCAGATATTTTCAAGAACCATACAATTACAAACTTAGGTAGAAAATATTTCTATTTTTTCTTATGTCTCGATTAGATCTACATCCCAATTCTTAACTACTCCAATTTAATCTTTTGTCTTTTTTATTTTCAATTTATCTCCAACTTACTTTTTATGTATCTCGACCACCATGAATTTTTTTCCTTCAATGGTTATTCTCCTCATGAGCCATGTTGCTTACTACATTTTGTTTTTATATTATTTTGACCGTTCTCCTCTCATTCTCTCTCTATTTCAAGTGAATTAAAATAATTTTTAGATTTCTCGCTTGTTTTGTAATCTTGATTTGCGGGTTTTTTATTAACATTGTCTTCAGTTCTCTAAGTTTATTTTAAAGCACGTAAATCTTCTTTACTGCTTATTTCGTATTTGATTTAGCCTTATAATTTAGTTTATAGGAATTTTGCTCCAAATAGGAGTTCTCAGAGCATCTGCAATGCAAAGCTCGCGAGCCAAAAATTTGGCTCATGATCCAAGCAATATCATGCATCAGCGATCTGCTTCGCACGTCCCATGGTCCAGCTCACGGCCGTGATCCGCCCCCCCATATTTTCTCTCTCTCTCTCTTTTTTTTTTTTTGCCAACTAAGCCTTTAAAATTTTAAAACCCAATAATATGGTAGTAGTGAGGTCTATAAAATATTATTTTATTTGGTGATTCAAATTGGTGATCCATAGGATGTAGAGAAGAGAAAAAAATTTGGCTTGTGAGATGATGTAAATGGTGTGGGCCCCCACTCACTACAAGAACCCAGTCCAATTGAGACCGGAGTTTTGAGACCGAAAAAAACTCGGTCTCCACTTCTAATTGGAGACTAGAATTTGAGACCAAATTAGTTGGTGTCCACTGGATACTGTGTTCAGAGACCGAAATCTAATCCGGACTCTAAACGAGACTGGATTGGAGACCGTTTGTCTTGGAGTCAAATTAAGAATGCAGTTAGAGATCAAATTCAGCAGCCCATCTCAAATTGAGACCAAACTCCTTCGGTCTTAGATATTCAGCCTCAAACTCTAATTGAGACCGGCTTTGGTAGCTCGCGGTTTCACTTAGAGACCAAACAGTTCCGGTTTCTAAGTTCGGTCTCCAACTATTTTAATTATGGTCTCACCAAGCCACCAGACCTCGGTCGCCATTTCCTCATCTCTCTGCTTCTCGAAAACTCTCCCAAATTGCACCATCCGTTCGATCCAGTCATCGACATTTCTAGTCCATCTCCATCTACTTCTCGAGCTCCAGTTGACGCCGGCGAGGTGGTCTTTCACGGTCTTCCACGGGGTGTAGCAAATTAGGGTTTCTGACTTCCAGCGAGGTGGTTGTTTCCGGCGACAGAAAGCCCTGAGTATACAGTTGTGAGGCAAGTTTTCTCATCTCTCTGCTTCTCTAAACTTGCCAATTGCCTTTGAGTTCTTGATCTGTGTGGTACCTCCTATCACAATGCATTTCTCGAATGGGTCTAACTGTATTTTGTTCTTCATAATTATCCTGATTGTTGCCTGGGTTTGGCTAAATTGTGTGGAGTAAGCCTTTCTTCTATTTGCTTCAGTTTCTTCTCTTTCATCTCCAACTCAGATTTTATAGCTTCAGCTTTCTGAAATAACACAAGAAGAATATGAAACAAGCAGAAGATTGCAATGAGCTATTAATCAGTTGGCAGGACAGTGGACCTACTCTTTCAAGCCGAACTGTGCTAATTGATTCCTGATATCATAGGCCACACAAAGTGGAAATGCAAACTGGAAAAAATGACCAAGAGCAACGAGCCAGCTAATACAGATATGACAAACAAACAATGTATCACCAGTCAAACCAGAATCGATACGTAACGCTACCAAATGGACTGCTTCATGGGGGCATGACATTATTCAGCATACCTCATCGATAGAAAGAGTCTTAAGTCTAAAATTTAGATTGCAGAAATGAACTGTCATAAAATAAATGAGAATTAAGCAGGTTTGTGATGACTGTTGGAAAACTTCAATTGGATTTATTACTAATTCAACATTTTGTTCTACGCAACTACCAACTACCTCAAAGGTGCATAAAACACGCATGTTGTTTGTCATTGAAGCATTAAAACAATTTTCTATAGTAGATTTTAATATTGAATTGTGAAGCCAAGGAAAACAAATGTAAAATGGTTCATGCTAACAAAGAAAGCTTCGTACTAAAGAATATAAAAAAAAGATCACAAATTCAAAACAAACTTGTGAAGCAATATAATTTTGTAGAACCCCAACTATGTTAAACATCTGAATGTGCTACTAGAGTAAATGGCAGGGAAAACGAAGGTTAGATGAGCAGCCTGCTCCCGTTTAACAATCTCCGGGGCTTCAGCAACTTCTTGCTCAACAACTTCATTCTTGGAAACTAAATCAGTGTTCTCAATCAGCAGGAGCCCCATGTTGTGTTGGTAATGAAACAGTTGTGCAACTAGGAGGTTAGACAAAAACGATCAATCTTATCCTTGCTGATCTATAACAATAATATAGATTTAAAAAACACCAATGTCAAGAACAGCAATAGTAGTAATAGCACTACAGCACTGCATTGCGCATTACCGTACACTTCCAACCGTCGTTAGGGTTTCGTTTCTCTAGCTGCTAGCTGTAAATGCAACAGCAAATCCAGAATCCTGAGATGGCGGGATTCACTTTATTTATGTAATTAATTTTTAGCTATCATCTTTATATTGGTGAATGCTTTACCTTTTACCCAAGTACTGGATGTTTAGGCAATGTAATTAATTTTATATGTTTGGTTCTCTTGAAAATTGAGCTATTCAGTGGTTGAATCTTGATGATAGGTTAGCATTAAACAATTTATTAAACAAGCAAAATGAAAACAATGTGATTCATTAGTAATATGTGTCTTTTCTATTGTTTTGTGTTAAGAATGTGAATAACTTAGTTTTTTTCGTGGTTTTGCTATTGTTAGTCTAATTACCTAGTAATTACTAACCCACCTGGTTTTCCCATTCTTGTGCATATGACCCATATTCACAAGACTCTGACATAGTAGATGCTTTGGACTTGATTTAGTAGATGTTGTTCTCAACTCCTCATCTCTGTGTTGATTATGAGAGCACTTGATTTGGTAGTTTATTTATATGTGTCTGTTGCTTACTTAACCTATCCAGCAATGACTATATTGGTATTTGTCGCATGGTGGTATATAGTTTTAATAGGATTAGTTAGTTATATGTACAGTTCGATAGAAGATAATGGATTCAGGCCAGAAGTGGATGTACAACAGAACAGAGGGAAAGTATCTAAGCAAGGTCTTCATTGAGAAAGTAGATGAATTTATTAAGTTTGCTTGTGCGCAAGAAGAGTTTCAGAGGTGCCATAAGTTAAGGTGCCCTTGTGCCAAGTGCCGAAATGTACCTTATCTTGATGTAGACACGATCAAGTTGCATTTGTACCAGCGAGGGTTTCGTGCAAACTATTATAGGTGGGTGCATCATGGTCGAAGAGGATGAAGCTGTAACTTCTTCATCTACTGCGCAAGTAGTACCCAACCCTATGAGGGATATGGTGATGGACGCCTACGCACCTATGGCATCCCTGTTGCTACAAGAGCTGCCGCACCCTGAGGAGCAGGAACTAATACCAGAGGCGAAAAGATTTCTCGAACTCCTCAAAGCAGCAGAGAGACCATTGTACGAGGGATGTGAAATGTCATTATTGAAAGTTGTTGCACGGCTTACTAATCTAAAATGTGAATATAATCTGCCTCATCAAGCGGTTGATGGTATTACATCCTTTATGAAGTAGATATGCTCAAATAACAATGACATGGTGGGCAATGACTATGAGATTAAGAAGTTGCTTGCGGGTCTTGAACTTCCACATCGTAAAATCGATGTTTGCCCCAATGGTTACATGTTATTTTGGAAGGAGGCAGATGGCATGGATAGATGCTCAATTTGTGATGAAGGAAGATACTTGAGGACGAGCAAAGAAGGAAGGCAAATCCCGAGTAAGCAACTCATATATTTCGCCATTGAACCTCGACTACAGCATCTTTATGCGACAAAGAAAACTGCAGAGAATATGAGATGGCAACATGAGCACAAGCGCCTCCTAGGGTCATGGCACATCCATCCGATAGCAAGGCATGGAAACATTTAGATGCTTCCTATCCTTCGTTTGCTGCCGAACCACGTAATGTGAGGCTGGGCTTATGCACTGATGGCTTCTCATCATTTTGCCATTACGGACAAACATACTCATGCTGGCCAGTGATTGTACCCCTTATAATTTACTCCCATGGATGTGTAAGAAAAGACAATTCATATTCATTGCTCTCCTCATTCCTGGTCCAAAGAATCCAAAAGAAAATCTGGACATATATATGCAACCTCTTATTGAAGAACTTGTCCAACTGGGAAATAAAGGAATACTTACATATGATGTGTCCGTGAGGCAAAATTTCTTAATGAAAGTTGTCGTTCTATGGACTGTGAGTGACTTCTCCGCTTATGGTATGCTCTCTGGTCGGATGACTACTGGAAGATTAACGTGTCCCTATTGTATGAAACACACAAAAGTATTCAGGCTAGTACATAGGAGCAAGCAATCCTAGTTTGACTGCCATCGCCAATTTCTCCCAAAAGATCATAGATTTCGGCGTAGTAAATCTACATTTTATAAAAACAGGGAGGATCATTCTAAACCTCCGCCTATGTTGACCGGGGAGTAGGTTTGGAGTCGTGTGTCTTCGCTCCCAACTGTATCAGATCACAAGGGCAAAGCGGATGGGTACGGACAGTCTCACAATTGGACAAGACGTAGCATATTTTGGGAACTCTCTTATTGGAGCAAGTTATTAATTAGGAACAACCTTGATGTCATGCATATTGAGAAAAATGTGTTCGAGCAAATAATTAACACAGTGATGAATGGAAAGTATAAAACGACATATGATCTCAACGCGAGAAAGGACATGCTGACGCATTGCAAACGTAGAAGACTTAATGTCCGCGTTGTTGAAGCTGGTGAAGGAAACCACCGAGAAGTTATGCCACAAGCTCCGTATGTGTTACAAGAGGAGCACAGGAAGGTAGTGTGTGAATGGATACGTAAACTGAAATTCGCAAATGGTTATGCCTCTAACTTGAGTAGATGTGTGGACGTGCGAAATGCTTTACTTCATAACATGAAAAACCATGATTGTCATGTTTTCATACAGCGTTTGTTGCCTCTGACTTTCAGAGATCTCTTACCAACCAATGTGTGGAATGTGCTAACTAAGTTTAGCCAATTCTTTCGAGATTTGTGTTCTTCCAAGTTGCATGTTGACGACATAGTCCATTTGAAGAATAACATTGCAGAAATATTGTGTAAGTTGGAACGAATTTTTCCCCCTGCATTCTTTAATGTAATGGAGCATCTACCTGTCCACTTACCTATTGAACTGAAACTTGGAGGCCCGATTCAATACCGATGAATGTATGACTATGAAAGGTATGACATGATTCATAGAAATCATGTCTTCCGTTGTGCACACAGATGATGTTTCAATTTATTGTATTTCAGGTTTCTTCATCATTTAAAGAGGAAAGTAGGGAATAAAGCACGCGTTGAGCCTTCAATTTATTATGCATACTTGATGGAGGAGATAACGAACTACATTGCAAACTATTTTGATGATAGTGTTGATGTTAAGGTAAAGGATTTGCCCCGAAATGTGA